>JARVGW010217421.1:0-13915 GCA_031762495.1 Anablepsoides rubrolineatus | reverse complement strand
AACTGTGTTTTTTCGACATTAACAAAATATCGGCAAAGTTTTGCGCACATTTGCAATGGAAACGCAGCTACTGACATTTTGCTGTGTATGGAGTTAATGTTGTTCATCACAATAATGCAGTGGTGCTGGTGGATTTTTTTCCAGGGGGCTACAACTCCAAAATAGATGTGTCTCAAAAAGCAATCAAACTTGTATTAAGTTGTTTCATGCCAGTGTATTTATTAAACAAATCCAAATAATAAAACAGTCATGTAGTGTTTTATTTTTTGTACATAAATTTTGCTCTTCTGTGAGAAGCAAATTTCTACATGACTCTGGTTAAAATCAGGGATGTTTTAACAAGACTCTTCTCTTTTTTTTTTTTCTTTTTGATTTGAGAACAGATATCAATATGAACAAACAATAATTTGAACCGTCTGCATTCAAATCCCACTCACACGGTTCCCTTCCTGCTTGCTTAGTTAACGGTCTTCCTGCTCGTGCTCAGCCCCCTCCCTCCTCTCAACTTTACCTCTGCTTGCGTGGCTCCGTACCTCCTTCTCTGTCTCTGTGCTCACAACCCAAATTGTATACAAGTGAACCACATCAGCAGCCAATCACAGACAGGGTTTTTTTCATCCAATCAAAGCACTTATTGCAAATCTAAACCAAGAGGCTGAAGTGACAAAATCTTAAATTTTTAGATCTGCCTTCGTTGAGAGCAGAATCATAAAAGAAAAAATATTCACGTTACTTCTTTTAATATTTACATTAATATTTTTTTAATAGTAACAGATGGAATTTTGAATGTAACTAAGTAAAATACTTTAAATAAAACCTACTCAAATAAAAGTAAGTTGATACTTTCCACCCCTGCCTGCAGGATTAAAACAGGACCAAGTACAGGATATAATATAACACCAGACAGTTCTTTGGTACACCACCAAGCCAGCCTGGGTTTCAGATGCATTAACTTACAGTCATGAAGGATTGCATGGTTTAATTGTTCCTGCAGAAAGAGAATGACTTCCAGTATAGTCAGACTAGGCTTTTTGCCTGAACAACCCTAAGGACACCTGCGCAAGGATGACATACTAATATTAATGCACATTAAGTAAAATCATTATTTCCCAATGTCTCATATCTACGTAGTGCCATCATGATCCACTTTTCCTGTAGGTTAGAGCTGACTCTCCTTAACTTTTCTCAGAATTTTGAGATCAGGATCTCATAATTCTGAGACAATGAATCTATTTTTTTTTTCTTTGGTGAACGCAATGCTCTTCTGTAGGTTCCTACAGAAAAACTGCAGTAAATGCTTTAGAGAGGGTTTGAAATGAATCTCTTTTTGTTATTTCTTAAAATTACAAATTTCTCATGCACCTGTAAATTACCATTGTGTGTTTTTCAGCTCAGTGAGCACATGGTCTTTTACACACTGATGTTTAACTTAAGACCACAGATATATGCTGCACATGTACAGAATATATGCATGTGTTGTTCAGTATATGTGCTGTTCTGACAAATGTTTCCTCTGGAGGGCAGAATGACTCCATGAGAAAATCTAAAGCATTCACTAGCTGCACTGTCAGATCTTCTTTCTTTCTTTCTTTCTTTCTTTCTTTCTTTCTTTCTTTCTTTCTTTCTTTCTTTCTTTCTTTCTTTCTTAGTACAAGCTTGGTCACTTTTTTAATATTGCTCACCACTGAAGTGGTGATAATGGTTTTGTCCTTGTGCACATATGTATTTGTCTCCACCTCTGCCTGACCCATTGGACAGATTTAAATAAAACTGTCAGAATATTATATTATTACATGTAGGGCATACGTCTTCAACTGATTATTATTTGGAGTTGACCCACTTCAAGCTGGTGATCACAGCTTGTGTGTTAGCTGGTAGTCATGTCCAGGACATATTTTAAATGCAAACACGAAGTTGTTATAACTGTCTTTACTCAAAACAAGACAATTTCAGTTTAAAGCTCTGTTATTAAATGTGGCAGAAAACATGCATTCCTTCAACAGTGCTAGGCCTTTAATCAGGCGCGGCTCATCCATAAGGGCAAAAAACAATATTCATTCACCCCACAAAGTAGTTCCTCTTAATAAACAAAATGCCTATTTATGCAGTCTGCCATGTATTGTTTTGTTCTGTGTACTTTTCAATTGTTTTGACAATTTTAAATTGAATTTGAAATGTTTTCAGTGATTAAAGCTCAGGTTTTTATTTATTTACAGTCATAGGGCGGTACAGTCTGACGCTCTACCTTCCTATCATGTTAATGTATACTCCCCCTGCTGGTAATAATCAGTATTACCAACTCCTCTGATTAGAGTCTCATTGGGGCAGTAAAAATCCTGCCCTATGGACACTTTCTGCTGCTTTTGGCACATTGAAACAAACAGTAAACCTAACGTGAGCTCATAAAATGCAGAAATATCACTCAGCAATACTTGTGTCCAACAGAAGAGGAGATATTCTGTTTAAAAATGGATTTGGAGCCGACAGAGCAAGCTTAACCTGAACACCAAAAACTAAGAACATAAAAGGGAACGGGACTTTTTTTGTCAATAAGGTAGAACAGTTTTAAACTAACCTGTGGTGACTGTGTGTGAATTACTGAGCTACATTTATGCTAGGCTAATATAGAGCTGCAGTCATGGTGCCAGGTTTTAATAACGGTGGAGAGAGAACTGGTTGATGTGCGCTTTGTGTGTGTGTGTGTGTGTGGGGGGGTGTTTGGGGACATATGAGGGCCATTTTAAGACACCATACCTACATATGGGGACCTGAGCTAAGTCCCCATTTGGTTTAAAAGCCATTGGTGGGATGGGGATTCGGTTTGGGACCAAGGTGTGAATTGAGTTTAAGTTAGTTTTAGGGTCAGGTTAGTTTTAAGGCTAACCTCTGAGGTTAGCCTTAGGGTTGGTGGTCAGGGTTAGGCTGTAGAAATTGGATGGAAGTCGATGTAATGTCCCCATATGTATAGGTGGACACGTTTGTGTGTGTGTGTCTATGGTGGGGGGAAGCAACGCATCCTGTTGGTCTTCCTTGTTTATCCCATGAGCGAACGTGAGGAAAAGTTCTGCGCGAAAGTCAGAAGACGTGAGCGATCAGATGAACAGATGAAGTGTTTACATGACACATTTTTATTATATTAATCAGAGAGTCTGACCTTCTCCAGCACATTCCAAAGATCCTCAATGAACTCTGTGGAGCCAATCCATGTGTGAAAATGATGTCTCATTCTCCCTGAACCACTCTTTCACAATTCCAGCCCCATGAATCCTGGCATCATCATCTTGGAATATGGCCGTATCATCAGGGAAGAAACAATCCATTGATGGAATAACCTGCTCATTCAGTATACTCAGGTAGCCAGCTGACCTCATTCTTTGAGCGCAATCATCCTATTGTTTTCATTTTGTTCTGAATTAAACTCATCAGCATGCTGTTCACACTGTATTGATCACACAGACTGATAATCACTTTCTCCATAATTTATATTGCTTCAAATTTGTGTTAAGATAATAATTAAAAACCACTGTGTACTCAACTTTTACCAGACTTCCAGTTACGAGCAGTTTGTCTTCATCTTACCAGCTCTCTTACAAAATCTGCTTTCTGAGTAATCTTCTGGATATTACACAACAAATAAAAACTCTCCCCACAGGTGAGTCTGAGCCTGTTTGCCTGCTGAAAACTACACTAAACCTGGAGGAAAGCTGGGGCTTTCTGTGACAGATGTGAAGATTATAAAATTAAGGTCTACCATTGGTTAAAGGAAAATCACCCACTGACTTTAATGTCACAGTTTAAATTAAAATCCTCTTGAGATGAGAAGTTGATGAAGTTCTAGACATTTTGATCAAATCTGTCCAGTATTTCACGAGATATTTTCCCAACAGACAAACTAAATAGAAGCTAAAAATAATGCCAGAGTAGTAAAGATGTCACAAGATGTGGAGCCCTTGCAGTTATTTTCAAACAGTGTTGACTCCAGCCAATGATGACAAATATATTGCTGTGTTACCTTTAACGTTATGCAACAATAAAGAGAAATCCATTTTATGGACAAAGGTTTATTTTACATTCACTTAAATTCAGAAAATGTAATTTTAGTGGACATTTGTGTTACAACTCGTGTGAAGTGTCTTGAGAATTTTGTCAGACTAAATTCTCCTCTAACCCTTGGCACAACTTTTCTTTTCTGAAGGAACAAAGCTGTTGGAAGTGTCATTTGTACAATTTATGGCCATTTCCAGCGTGTCCCAGCACCTCGGGCTGCTGGCAAAACCACTGGTTCCTGGGAGGCCCTGGGGGATTTGAGCAGGCCACATGGAGCTGCTGACCCAGAATGCACTGCTTTCATTTGAAGAAGAAAGTCCAGGATTCAGAAGATCTGACCTGGAAGAAACTGCTCAACCTCAGCAGCATTTAAATCTTTCTGTTTCTATCTGGAAATGTTGTCTCTCATTATGCAACAATAACCCTGAGACCATCACTTTACAGGTTTGTCAGAGGTTGATGGATTTAGAATGATTATTTTTTATTTCCAGTTGGTAGAGTTGATGCCTCTCAGCAAGAAGGTTGCAGGATCAAATCCCCGCTGGGGGACCTTTCTGGGTAGAGTGTACATGTTCTCTCTGTGCATGCGTGGGTTTTCTCTGGGCACTTTGGTTTCCTCCCACACACCAAAAACATGACTGTTGGTTAATTGGTAACTTTAAATTGTAAATAGTTGTGAATAAGAGGGTGAATGGTTGTCTGTCTCTGTGATGAACCTGTCCATTACAGGAACACATAGAGATAAAGATAGTGATACACCTGTCCAGGGTGTACCCCGCCCTTCACACAGTGACTGCTGGATATGGGCACCAGTGAGCCTGAAAAGAAGAAGCATGTAAAAAATAAAGGATGTATGTTGTCCACTAAGGAACATTTGTCTGGACCAGTTCTAACCCACTCCCATGGGGATGATGGTACACAGCAAAATCCGGAGTGTTAAAATTTCAGTGTTAAACTTTTCAGAGTTGATTTTAACACTGACAGCCAGTGTTGGTGTTAATTCAGTAAGTTAATTTCATCAGTGTTGTCTTAAATAAGCTCCACCCACTGTTAAATAACACTTAAAAGTGTTATACGTTATATAACACTTAACAGTGTTGTTATTTAACACCATGTAGTGTTGATTCTGAAAAGCCCCGCCATCTTCCATCTCATGTCACATGAACCAGAATATTCAAAGCAAGGGATGCTGGGTAATCTTATAGAAATGATGTGTTTGTATGTTTATGACTATTAAAGATGTTCATGAGTGTAAAAATGAGTTGATCTGGTTGTTTGTTTTGTTCAAGTTAGTTAGTTATTCAGGTTTAAGTTTGTGTTATTGGTCACAAATCGACACCATGAGTGAGAGCTACTTCCTGGTGTGTGAAGGTCGACACTGTTGTGCTGCTGTGTTCAAACAAGTTGACCTCAACTCTGAGCCAGAGTGTAACCTGCTCTGTAGCCTGCAGTGTAAAACTTACACTGATCTTATATGTTAGGCATCTAAATACAGAATGTACTTTATATGTATTGAAAAAGGCACTTTAAAAGTGTTAATATTTAACACTTTTCAAAGTGTAAATTTACCTCAGAATCTGTGAGATTTATATAAACTCAGAAAAAGTTTAACTCACTCTGTGAGTTAAATTAACACTTTGGATTTTGCTGTGGTACCTGGAAAGAGTGAAATGGTATTTGTATAAAAGTTTATTTGTACTTTTAAAGTGTTTGGACATTGGAGTTAAATACGTAACACCAGAATAGTAAATATGTAAAAAGAGTAGTGTAAAATTCAGTGTTGTTTTCAACACTGGGATATTGGACCCATAATGGTCACCAAGTTTGGTGTAAAATTTACTCTTAAAATGTAACATAAACACTTAACATTTTGCTGTGTACGTCCCTGTAGACATTTTGTCCTGCTCCTCCTTTTGTCCCTGGTTATTTAGATGGTACAAAATACACTACAAAGTGAGCGGTCCGTGTATCTTTTGGTCATTGGATTTTCGTTTTGAAAACAAATAATGAAAACAAAAAATGGATTGCTTTTCGTTTTAAAAACCGATATTGGAAAAAACAAAAAATGGATGGTTTTTCTTTTTTATTTTCTTTTTATTGAAATGCTCACCTTAATTTTTTCCTTCTCTCGTCAGTTTGCAGATTTCAGCACTATTAGGATGGCTTTACAACCACATTGTGAAGACATTGTGTACATGGCAAGAAATGGATTGCATTCTACAGCAATCTCTGCAGCTATTTCGCACCATTATGGAGAGCAAGGGGGGATTCTACCCGAGGAACATCAGGAGATTTTGCTCAGATAATGGCTTGAGTAAACTCTGATGCACATTTAATTTAAACTGAAAAATTCAAGAAAGTTTGCCTGCAGTTGTTTTACAGTCCATTTCACAATTTCTTCAGAATTTGGTTATAAAGCTAACCTAATAGTGCTGAAATCTGCAAACTGACGAGAGCAAGCAAAAAATTATTTAAGTCAGCAGAGCGGTATTTACATGGCTTGAGTTGCCATGAAAACCATGGTAAACTTCCGGTTTTTGAAGTATAAAATAAAAAAAAGAAAAACCATCCATTTTTTATTTTTCCAATATCTGTTTTTAAAACAAAAAACAAATAACCATCCGTTTTTTGTTTTTCATTATTTGTTTTCAAAATGAAAAAAGAATGACCAAAAAGTACACGGACCACCGTGAGCCCTTCTCTAAAACGTGGTTGTTGTGATTTATCCATAAAAACTAATTTTTGATTTTCAAACTGAAATGGCTTTTACTGCTGTTTGCTGCAGGTACGACAACTATATTCAACCCTAGTTCATCAGTCTGAACTACTCCTTTAATTAATACAAGGTGAGCCTTGAAACAAAAAGCTGTTATCCTCGATCTTTCATCTTTTTAACATTAGCTGTTTTTTTTAAACGTATTTATTGATTTATTGTTTGTTTACAGAGCAGCTCTGCCTGTTTCCTTCCTGCTGGCTGTGTGGTGCCCACATGCAGCCAGCAGGAAACACTTCAGGGTTTATCGTCACTTCTTTTTGGATTCATTTGTTTCTTGTCTAGAGCTGCCAGAGATGATGCAGACAGCATGAGTCTCCTGCTCCATCTGCTTTTGCTTCATGCAACAGTTCCATCTCCCTCATAAGTCAAACAAACAACACAGACTGGTTCTAATTAGCAGCTGTGTGTTTGTGTCGACACCTCATTCAAAGGTCACATCTTCATTAAAGGAAGACTTTCTGCTTGCTGCTTTTCAGGCCAACCTTTTAGACTGAAATTATTTCATGCTGACAAACAACAGAGTTGCAGATGTTTTAGTCAAACCTTGTAGATGATATTAAGTGTAATCTGATATGAGATATCTTATGTTAATGATTGGAGTCATGGGTGGGAATCTCAGGGGTCCAAGAGTTTAGTCACGATCTGAAGGAACACATTTTTCAGAAGTCTATTGAGTGACAGCTCAGTGACAGCTCAGAAAAGCACATTACCACGTCTTAATAATTGATGAAGCTATTGTAATTGTTGAAAAATATTGTGGGGGACAGAGGGCACAGATGCAGAAAGTTCAGGGGGTCCCACGCGTACCCTGTGTCCATTACGCCCATGCAGGGCCCTAACCCTCTAACCCCAGGGAGTTGTTCCCTCCAATATATCAGTTGAGGAAACTATACTTTTAAGCAATATATTAATGAAAACTCACACAATTTACAGTGGGGTGCGAAAGTTTGGGCAGCCTTGTTAATTTTCCTGATTTATCTTTATAAATCATTGATTGTTTGGATAAAAAATATCAGTTAAATATATCTTATAGGGGACAAACAGTGATATTTGAGAAGTGAAATGAAGTTTATATGATTTACAGTAAGTGTGTAACAATTGTTTAAACAAATTTAGGCAGGTGCATAAGTTTGGGCACCAAAAAAAAACCCTTAACTCAATATTTTTTAGATTCTCCTTTGGCAGAAATAACAGCCTCTAAACGCTTCCTATAGCTTCTAATGAGAGTCTGGATTGTGGCTGAAGGTATTTTAGATCATTCTTCTTTACAAAACATCTCTAGTTCATTCAGGTAAATCAGGAAAATGAACAAACTTTTGCACCCCACTGTATATATTTATAAAGGCAAAGTGATGCACATGTGCCTCTCAAAAATCACATCTTGGCCACAACTAATATTCTCATTTCTCTGGGTCTAACATAAAACAATACTAGTCTGCAAAATATGCAACTTTTTTGTCTAATCAAGGGTTTTATTGCTTGGTATTTAATGCAGTAAAATGTGTCGATGTTGCATCCACAAATCACACAAAGAGAACACAGAATAAAAAAGAACACACAATTAATAAAAATGTTTAACAATTCTGAATTTGGAACAATTGTTGTATTCCATTTTTCGTATGTTTAGAGTTTAAAGGTAGAGGTGCTTTATTGGTCATCAGTGCATGTTCCCATACATCGACGAAATTTGTGCTCTGCATTTGACCCATCACACATGAGAAATACCCAAGTGGAGCAGTGGGCAGCCATGTGAGCGCCCGGGGAGCAATGGGGGGTTGGGTGTCTTGCTCAAGGACACCACGACATGTGGGCATGGCGGGGAGTCGAACCTGTGACTTTCGGGTCCCAAGCCGGCTGCTCTACACCACAGCCGCCCCAACAGGTTTAACAGGTGCATGATCTGAGAAACTAACTAGCCATGTTTACATCCAACTTTAATGCAAATTTTAAAATGTAAAGTCCTAAACTAACAGGTATACAATGTTTTCTCATCCTGTCACCAATCCGTCCTGTACCCAGAATGCATTGCTTCAGTTTTCCAATAAACAGTTTAAAATGACTGATATATCTGCATACGTTCTTACTGAAGCCCTAACATAAACATAAGAAAATGACCAAAAAGCAGCAGAGCAATCCACAACACTATGAGCCAAAAGTCTGTTTCAACAAATCACCTCCCAACCTACAGCAACATGTGCAACACTGTAAATGTCAGATGATGTGCCTCTAGTCAGTAATAATCTGTGAGTGTGACTCATGTAAACGATGGAATATAAACTGGTGATCTCTGGGTTAAATGTGCACTTGAGAACTAGAGCACCGAAATAATTGTGCAAGTGCTTTAGGACTTGCACAACTAACTTTTGGATTATTGCTGCCCACCAATGTTAGGGACTGTACAATTAGCATGATCTGAAAATCTGCTTATATAGACTTAAAAATGTCTCCCTTGTGTTTGTTTTTCTGTTTATTTAGTTTTCTTTATTGGTCATGCTCTGATAACCAAACATGACAAGGTTCAGGTTTTTTTACAAAGATAAAAATAAATACTGATTGGTTCTGATAAAGCAGTGGGATCTAACATGAGAACGGGCCTCAAATGTCAGCTGGAGATGCAGGACATCATAAAACACCAGAAGTTCAAGTCATGTCAGCACTAACAAGGCAAAGAAGCTGAAAGTGAAATGTAGCAGAAGTGTCTCTCTGTGTCACAAGATCCCGTTTGCCATGGATATCAGGCTGTGTCTGACATGAAAATCTAAAACTGTCTGACTTTTTCTTTTCTTTTACTTCTTTTTTACCCATTTGCTTTTCCCCGGGGATGTTCAACCGAGGACTGTTTGTGTATTTGACCGTACGGTCTGACTCTGCATGCAGGGCTTCTGGTCAGGAGGAAGAGACAAAATCTCATTTTCTCTCCTTTTCAATATTTAATATTATTGTTCTTGATACATACCAGGTACTTGATACATTGTACAGTTAAACCAGATGTTTACATACACCTCAGAATGACATGCAACAAAATAGCTAAAGCTAACATATGCTAACCTAACTTCCAATGTTCTTTTGTTTACATTTATTTCTTTATTTTGTAAAATATTTGTTTACATATTTTGTACTCAGCACTTACTAGGTAAGTATCTTTGTTTACCAGCTAAGTAGCAGGTACACTTGCCAGTGTAAGTACAATAAGAAGCCATTACAGTCCTCATACATACTGTACCTACAGTACTTGCCAGGCTGTATTATTAATTATTACCTCTGTTTTACGCTGCTGTGTGCTATCCATAACTCCTGTTCAAATTAGTATCTATTCTGCCTCCTTCCTTTTTAGTTTTCCTCATTTATCTCCACCTTCTTCACCTCCAGCACTGGTTTGAACTAGGCAGCACTGGCAGTAATAGACATTGAATTGCAATTAATCCTGCCTCAGTCGATTTGCCAATAGAGCGGAGAAGAAATGGAGAGATGCAAAGGCAGAGGACAGAGAGGAAACTGGTTGATATGAGAAAACTCAAAGGGGGAAATGGAAAAAAAGCAGCACATGCTGGTTGGTACATTCATGCAATAAACTGGATTAGATTTATTTCTTAATCAATTTGAGATCATTACTTGAACTTTATGGAGAAGAGAAGAAACAAAAGACAGAGGAGAAGAAAGTATCATAATAGAGAAACAAAAATTTGGAACAACTTGGTTTTTGAGAGTTAAAATAAGAAAATGATGGAAAGAGACATACAATGACGTCATCAGACAAAGTGATGCGAGTATTCTCTCTCTACAAACATCTGCACCATGAGCCGAACATAGATACAAAACTGAACTAAACATAAGGGGCCAAACAGTCCGGAATGCATATCCTCTGCCCCTTTTCAGGAAGTCTGCACTTTTGCACCGTGTGTTATACTTTAGAGTCTACTATGGTCGACCGGCAAAAGACCTGTTTGTTTTCACACACACCTTTCCTTCAGACACACTGATGTACATCTTATAGTTGTTTTGTGAAAGTTTGTTCAGATCCCGCAGGCAGGTTTTACTGAGCTCCTTTACTTTTATTCTCTTTTATGCTTCACTTGCCTTTGTTTAATGAACAGATTTAGCTGCTGGAACAATGTGTGTCTCTTTATTTGTTCTTTTGTTAGCAAAATATCTCATAAACCACAGGTCCAATTTTAGTGAAACTTTCAGGAAATTATTGGATGTACATCTACAACTGGCAACCCAGTTCAACATGGTTTTCAGTCAGACCTTGGAAACACATAAGTTGCTACACTTTGATAAATAATGAGTTAAAATTTGTTGCGGTGGTCGCTGAACACTGGGCCTCATGCACGAACATTTTCGTATTCTTATCCTAAATTTCTCTTCTGTTCGTATGAAGGGTTCGTACAAACATGCCACGTCAGATTAAACAAACTCTTTTATCTTCAGGACAAGTGTGTAAATGAGCAGCGTAAACATGATGAATGCCACCTGTTCATATTCAAGTGTTTGTGCACGAGGAGAAGAGATTAGCATAATTACCACCCCAAAAACACCATATAAGGCTATACGTTTATACGTTTCCTGCCCCACATACCAGGAAGTGTTCGTTCATGAAAATGACAGCGAAAAGTAAAAAGAACTTCACAAGTTCGGTGAATGAAGTCCTGCTCTCAGAGATCCAGAAAAGAAAATCTGTCATATTTAGCAGTGTCAGCTGTGGAATTAAAGGAGCTGCAGACTGACTGCATATAAAACACATGACAGGTCTGGACCACTCATGAACTTTGTTCATATCTGAAAAAAATCTTACAATACGACAAAATTGGTGAATGCCATAAGTTTTCCTAAATTACTCGTACGCACAACTTAAGAACAAATCTGTTTGTACGAACGGTTCTTGCATGAGGCCCTTTGCTCTTAAAGCATTCTGTACTGTTTCAAACCCTGCATTAACAGCTGCAGTCAACACTGCTTGTCAGCAAAATACCTCCTGGACCACTGAATGGAACTGAATGAAACTATCAAAGTATTTAGCTGATGTAACTCTACAACTAATTACCTTTTGGAGAAAATTCAATATAAGATGGCAGCCACAGTTGGTAAAAGTTGGTGTTGGAGTTAGCAGACAATCATTAACAACATGTACACCAAACACCCAGCAGATCACAAAACTACATGAAACTGTGCACAATGGTTTCGTCCCAGTCTGACCAAACTGACTAAAACTCACTTCTTATCATAAGATGATCTTAAGTTGATTTAAACTCTGCAAAATATGGAGATATTTGTTCTGTGACAAAAATGATATCTTTTTGTTTTTTCACACCCTCAGAGAAGTCGTTCTGAGCAGCAGGCAGGACTTTTTCTCTTTTTATTGTGTGATTGATCAGAACTTTGTGGGTGTGTTCATAATTCATTCCTCCCATCATGACAAAATCCTGAACAAAGTGCTTGTGATGGGAATGACTCAGCTACACCTAAATTGAGTTCAGTATGTAAAACTGACATGATTATATTTATTAAGCTGTGTCAGCCATCTTGATTTTTCAACCTTTATTTAACCAGGAAGTTCCAATAAAATTAAAAACCTATTTTTCCAAAGAGACCCGTCTCAGATAGGCAGCAGCATATAAAACACATATGGTTCCCACATACAGTAAGACAACCACATTAAAACAACAAATAGAAAATTATTCAAACTATTGCTGGACGTATTAACTCTTTATTACCATGTTAACACAGTCAGTATTAGGGTTTGCCTTATTTGTTTCAAATATCTGAAAATGCAATGAACCTTTTTTATATGAAACAGAACCTGAAAAGAGCTCTAAACATCTTTACATTTTGTGTATAATAATCAGAAGATTCAAAAATGTAAGGTGTTTATTGTTAATCCAAATGAGTGCCTGAGGATCTACAGAGAGATGCTGAGGTTCCAGCTGTCAGCAATGAAGAAAACCCCACAAAAAGCAATAAAAAATATAAAAAACATAGTGCGTACACACAAATGTTCACATGCAGCCACAATAAGGTGATCGTTTCTAAAAATAAATTAATGGCCAATCTCAAAAATATCCTAATTACAATTAAAATTGCAATTTCGGCCCAGCTCTAATAAAAACAATTAACGACAACAGGTGCAAGTTGTAAGGTTAGTCTCTAGTTCTTTCAGTTTTTCTGCTAACAGACCAACACACAATGAAGAAATGACATTATCACCTGCGTTTTATTAAAGTAACATTCTATTACTGTAAATGTTTATTGATGGTTTCAGTAATAATCTGTGAGGAAAAGTCACAGATTAACTCATTTCTGCTCAACATGTCACACAGAACTGCAGCATCTACATAACAGCAGATTTAAAGACATTTGTTCCTTTTTTCTTTAAGTATTTATTCTCTTTGTTTACTTCAGTTTCAATGTGATTTTATTTAAAAACAACTAAACTTCAACGGTAAAATTACAAACAGCAGAAACTGAGTGAAGATGTGAGGCCGCTGGATTTTCCTGGGTTTTATTGTGACCCGTTTTATTTAATTTGCTGTCTGTATTAATTCCCTCAGCTGGGAAAGAAGCATGAAGAAACTTATTATCCTGTCTTTCTCACAGAAAATTGTCAGCAGCAGTTAAATGAATGGAGACATTTCACTATAAAATATGAACATGAAAAAAATACATAAAAATGCAGCGTGAATGCTGAACAACTGCTGACCTTTACTGAAGACTAAATTAAATGAACGGGTAAATAAAACATACATGTTTTCCTCATGCATGCAGGGGTTTTAAATACTGCATGATAGGTTAAATAGTATCTGCCTTTACACGCACTCACGCCACACATGACATTCCTCACGCTGAAAACTAACGATGCGGTGTCCTTTCGAAGAGGAACTCAATTTAGCCCCGCCTTCCACAGAGCTGTTCACCTTTTTCGAGTCCAGCAAAGCACTCTTGCCTTTTTTACAGCTTTGTGGGCAAAGTGCATGCTGGGATTATAGGATCCTCCCCTTTTGCCATTAGCGCGCAAAAAGAATATCGGAAGGTTGGAAGTTGCAGAAGGTAAACAGCTCTGTGAAGCAGACGGAGCAGCTCGGTGTGTGCCCCCCT
>JARVGW010217188.1:0-13973 GCA_031762495.1 Anablepsoides rubrolineatus | reverse complement strand
TTGTTGTTTCATTAAACTTTATTTTATATTTTGGGATCTTGCCTGCATCCTGGGTCATTCTCCACCGCAACCTCACATGAATAAATAATTTTCATTTAATAATCAGTTTTTGTACATTATAGTTTTGGAGAATCATCATTATGTGTGGTATGACTAAATGGCTCAGGGGGTACAGAAGTCTAAAAAGGTTGGGAACCACTGATTTAGTTTGTTGTTATGACCTATTTGAATATTTTTAAGATTCAAAAACAAAACTTAGTTTTTCTAAGTTTTATAAGAGTTTCCTCTTTAAGATGAGTTAATTTAAAGACCTATTTACCTTGTTAAGATGTTTTGGATTTTGATTTCCTTACTGATTGGATCTTAATCTTTTGTGAGATTATCAAAGGTCTTGTAAGGTTTGATTTGGTTGTGATGTACACATTTAACCATTGGTTCTTTTTGTCCTTTGCTGATTTTGATCTGGTAGACAACTGAAGACAGTTTGTTATCAGGTGGGGTCCAGTCCACCTGGGCATTAGTTGGCGGGCAAGAGTTCCAGTCCTGGACTCTCCTTGTCCCTGTGTGGGAGTGAACACATAGTACCAGACCTTCTCTCCCACCTGGAGCTCTTTGTGAGAGGCTTTTTGGTCATAGTACGTTTTGCATCCTTCAGCAGACTTTTCAAGGTGCAGTTGAGGTCTCATTCACTCAGGTGACGAGTCAGTCCTGTCCTCTGCAGTGTCCACTGCTTGTCCCACTCAGGTGTAGGAGTTAATGGCAAAGGTTCTCTGACTTCTCCTTAAATTAAATCAATGTTATTGATCAGAAACCTAGTTTCACTTAAACATTTAGGATGATTACTTCAAACATGTAAACATATTTGTTTCTTAATCACATTCTAAATTATTTAATTTAGATAAATGAAAGATTTTCTCAAGAAAAATCCACAATTATATTAATGTGTTTACAGTAAAATAAAACATTTAACATCAAATCACATTCTCTGTGGTTCTTTTATTAACCTTTATAAATCTTTAAAACACAATGAGAGAAAAGAAGTCCTTCTACTTCTGTCACGTAACTCTTGATAAACATTATCTCTGATTAACAGATGAATAACATTCATAACATAGTTAAAATAGTTAAATGAAAAATGAATCACACCTAATGGAGATTATTCTGTTCATTTACTGATTAAGAGGAAGAGAAGCGTCTCTTCCAGGTTAGAATGACCCGTCACGGCCTAAATTAAGTTCAGAGTGGAACAGAGTTTTTCTCGTCTTTGAAGGCCCGTCTGATACCTGCTTCAGAGACAGAAATTCTTATTTTTCCACTTGAGGTGAATCCTACATGAGAATAAGAAGTGACGGAGCCGAAGTCTTAGTGTAAGACAGCAGAAACAAACTGCACCAGACCACATCCTGTCAGGACAGAAGGGCAAATATAACCACAGAGCTGAGGTTGATGTCAGCGAGCTTTACCTGAGCAGGAGCTCCGCAGCAAGACGTGCCTTTTTTTTTCTTCGAATTTTAAAACATCTAAAGTTCAGGCTAAAGCTCAGAAAGAGTCAATCTTTTTTCAAGGCATCATTTAGTGTGATGTGTTTTCTAGGACAAACAATATACAGTCCAGTTTGCAGATCTGACTGCACAGTTTTTGGATAACCAACACAGAGACAGAAAATGTTTCTATGGATTCAAATGTTTTTTAAAACAAGAACAAAGGTTTCCCTTTGTTCTTGTTCAATAAAAATACCTTTTATTGACCCAGCAGGGCAAATCTGATAAGGTTTTGTTTTAGATTTATTCTGATTCACCTCCTGTCTCTGTGACTGTACTTTATTAAAAAGTATATAACTATGTAAATAAAAAATCTGATTGGCATTGGTCATGAAAACAACATAATGGTCGACTCTAGTTTGAATTATTTAAGGTAACAACTTTAGAGTTAGACTTTCTTTAGTCTGCTCCAGATAAGCAAAGGAAGAAGACAAACAGGATGTTGTGTGATTTTATCTGGGTTAGGGGTTATACATGCAGGTTGGAAGATGTTATTTATTGTTTTTTAAATCATCCTACAAGCTCTGACATGTTAGATAAATTTGAAAATGAGGTTTTGAAAAAAATCCATGAGATTGCTCTATACGTCCTTATAGCTGCAAAATGGCGTAAAATCCTTAAAACTTACAGCCAATCTGTACAAGTTGACATGTATGCTTCAAGACTGAACTACTGCAATTCCATTCTGACAAAAAAAAAACATGAACACATCACACCAGCCCCGTATTCTCTTTGCTAGCTGAGACTGGCGCGAGGCTAGTGTGTGTGTCCACCTGTGAGTGCGTTGTGATGGTGGAGGGGCTCAGCAGCATCCGCTGTACAGAAACTGCGATAGAAGTCAGAAAGAGTGATAGAAGTCGGTCTTCAAACACAAGCAGCTACAAAGCTGGATCTGTCGCCAGTCGTTTTTAACATAAAAAATGCCGCTAAGAGGATTAGGAAAGTCTGTGGTTCAACTCAGAACAGAATGAAAATAAAAACTACTCCCACAGATGTTTTCACCAAAAGATCGCTGATTCGCTCATGCCGCTGTCAATCAAAAAGAGATTCAGCCTCAGACAGATCATCCAATCATCATGCAGAAGCTGAGTGTCCGGGCCAGCCGAGGCCAGCCCACTGCCCCATAGACCCCCAGAGACACTGAGCGTCCGATAGGCGGGACAAAGCCCAGCATTTATCCAATGACTCGTCTCGTTTCGCTGCACTCTTTGCTTTGCTATTGAACTGTGTGGAAGCTCAGTGTCCACAATGTTTAAAGCACTGTGAAGCTGCAGGAATGAGTTGTTACCAGTGATAAGAAGCTGATGCTGAACAAAGGTTGAGCGCGTTGTAGCGCATATTTAGTCAATGATATGTACGCACAACAGTATATATTTGATCACTTATTTTTTTGACACTTTAGGAGAGCTTCCCTTGCAGTCTTAGAGCAATCACCTCTGCACCAACCACTGCTTTACCAGTAACATTTGAAGACATTTCCATACGCAGAATGTTTATTTCAACTGCACTGCTCAAACAGGTAATAATCATGATGCAATTCTACATATTGTAAGGTGAGAAAATGACCAAGAAACAGGATTAGGTCCTCAGAATGTATGGAAAAAAGCATTTTATGGGCCATTCATGGGTTCTCAGAGAGGAACCAAGTTGCAGACAGTAAAGAGCTGTTTGTAGTTTTTTGGCTCCCACTTTGATTTTTCATTGGAAAACAGGCAGAGTGGTGAAGTACAACAGTTCAGGAGAAAAGGAGGAGGGGGGTGTCCACTTGACAAATCACATGGTTCGTGATGATGTAACTTGTTTAAAATTAAGCAGCTCTTTTGAACGGATCTGAGAAACACACTTGTCAAGATCTGGATCCCTTCAAAGAGCCATTCATTCCATCTCTTACTTACTTAGACTTAGTTCCTCCTGCGCCATACAGTGCATTGGGTGGGAAGACATTTCCATTCTGGTCGATATCTTGCAATCTCTTCGGCCTTGTCTAGGCTTATATCTAGGACCTTGAGGTCTTTGGGGAAGGGACAATGCCAATTCCATCGGGGACGCCTTTGTTTCTGTTTCCCCTGTGGTTGTATCCACTGGATGGTAGTTTTCAGTAGGCGTGTTGCATTCCTATGGAGGACATGTCCAGCGAATCTTAATCGGCGCTCTGTCACAATGACGTTCAATGGTGGCTATTCTGCGATGGACCTCCTGATGGTGATGCGGTCCCGGTAGGAGACTCTCAGGATCTGTCATAATCACTGCTGCTGGGCAACGTTCAGTCTTGTTTCAATCTTTGAAGACATCTTCCATATTTCACATGCATATATGGCTGTTGGGATGACAATCAAGTTAAAAAGGCGAATCTTTGTCACCATACTGACAGGCGTGGACATCCAAATTGGTCGGAGCTGCTGAAAAACAGCTCCCGCCTTCCCACTCTGTGCTCTGCATCACCATTGTTTGTTATAATGCTGCCCAGATACGTGAACTTTTGCACGCCTTCAATCTGGTGTGGTTCGATAGTAGCAGGGGTGTAAGCCGTGGCGTATCCGATTCGCATGATCTTGGTCTAGTTGATGTTAATCCGGAGTCCGACCTTATTTGATCCTCGTTCAGGCTCTGGGTTATGTCAATGATGCTCTTAATTGTTGCCCCATCTCTAGTTTTATCAAAATAATTTGGCTCCATCACTGCAGGAATGATAAATCTTTCTTTCATTTGCATAAGAACAGGTAACTTTTCTCTTAACTATGGTTCTATATAGTAGACTGGCAGGAGACAGGACTGTGTTTTCTAAACAGGAGTTATTACATCACAGTTGCTTGGCCAATCAAACCCAGTTTCACAGTTTGTGAAAACTGAAAAATGGGTCAAGGCTGTTTTCATTGAGCAGGACGATCTGAGCACGGTGACAATGTCTGTACAGTTTGTCTTTTGTCTGACATGGTTTGTTCTGGGAGGTGAGTTTCTGTCTTTGAAAGTAAATTTAATTAGAACATCATTGCAAGATTTGAGCAAAGCTTTAAATGTTAAATATAATTCTTTGTCCCTTTTCACTTCAGTTTTGGCAAATGGCTTGAATTTAGACTCATCTGTTCGACAACAGAAAGATTTTGTTTCTGTTAAAGCTGGAGATAGTTTGACTCTGCAGTGTTTCTATGAAGATGTTGTTGACGCCCGGTTTTACTGGTACAGACAGAACCTGGGGCAGAAACCGAAGCTGATTTCAACCTTCTACAAGTATGAAACTAATGGAATTTTCCACGATGAGTTCAGAAACAATCCACGCTTTGCACTGGACACAGCAAAGGGTAAAAATCACCTGAAGATAACAAATCTGAGCCTTTCAGACTCGGCCACTTATTACTGTGCCAGTAGCTATCTTTATAGGTTTGAATTTGCAGAGGGTACTACAGTGACTGTGAAAGGTTCAGGCTCTAACATCCAGACTTTAGTCCATCAGTCAGATTCTGAGACGGCCCACTCAGGAGGTTCTGTGACTCTGAAATGTACGGTACAAAGTGGAACGTGTGATGGGGAACACAGTGTTTACTGGTTCAGAAACTCTGAAGGATTTCATCCAGGAGTCATTTACACACACGGAGGGAGGAATGGTCTGTGTGAGAGGAAACCCAACACATCCACACAAAGCTGCGTCTACAAGCTGCCTGTGAAAACCCTGAACGAGTCTCACACCGGTACTTACTACTGTGCTGTAGCTGTATGTGGACACTTACTGTTTGGAAACGGGACCAAGCTGGACTTCAGCTGTGAGTACCGGATGGTTTATAGCACTTTGTAAATAAACGTGTTCTAACAAACAGTCTTTGTGCAGATAACAATGACTTTCTCATTTATATCTGGAGTGGAGTCTTTCCATGCACCTCCATCCTGGGTGTTTTATTGGTCCTCTCAGTGTGTCTGATGAGCAGAGCAAACAGCTGCAGATGTTCAAGTAGGTGCATTTTTATTCTTTACCAGTTCAAATGAGCACAGATTGATTTTAATTAATGTTTTTTGTTTCTGTTTTTAGCAGCATCTGAAAAAGGACTGTCACATCTCCCATTAGCAGATGTAAAGGTGAATGTTAACACTTTCAATTACAGATTATTTTTAACAACAACAAAAAACCAACATATTGTAAAAAGAGTTTTCTAGGATATTTTTGATCCTAATAAAACTTTGTTTACAGGGTTACCAACGAGCAGCAAAGCTTTATTATGGTGCTTTATCTGTGATAACCAACAGATCAGCTAAGGATCCTGTTTGGACTGAATGTGTGTACCACGAGATAAAACAACACAAATGAGCAAGATTTCTATTTTCTTTCATTTGATTACCAACAACACACGTTTGATTGTTTGAGGTGTGCAGATTTGTGTTTTTCTGCTTTGTATTTTGGTGGCAATTATTTATCTTGCATAATAGTTGGTGAATTTTAGATAAATGATGCAAAACAATAAAATAATTTGAAGCTTTGAAGATCAGAACTCATTCTTCTTTTATTGGTTTTATTGGAGTTTGTGAACAAAGTTTATGTCAGTAAGGATTAATAATTATTTTGACTTTGATGTAGTTTCTGCTCTTTGTTCATGTGTGCACTCATACTTCTCTGTACACATCTGATTACATCAATTTATAAGAGAATGGGGTAAACATACAGTATTTTCTGTATATATGAGATTGTCAGCCTCTGTGAGAAAGTTGTTCTTTGATCTTGACACTTGTGAGTGATGGAGAAAGAAGAGTCTGACTTTTTCATCACATAACAATTATGTGTTCACTTGTTAAAATTGGGGGACCAGGGGTCCGTTGCATGAAACTAGGATAATGGATTAAGCTGGGATTTTGGTGTAATCCTGGATCTTTTTTTATTTTTTTTAATCCTGGACTAATACACATACATTTCCTCGTCATCCTTTACATCACACCAGATTTTACTAAATGATTTGTCAGAACACTATTTATTACTCGCCATGTTGCTTTCATATCACCATTACTTTTGTTTAATAAGTCACTATAATTTTACTTCTTATATTTTCTATAATCCATACTAATTTAAATTTATATTTCTTGTATCTCTCCTCCGACTATTTTGTTCTCAGATTTAGGAAGCATGAATACAAGTAGTTCTTTTTTACAAGCATCTCTATACCCTTTGGTCATTCATGGTTTGTCAACAGCCTTTCTTTTTGCATTGATTTGTTTTTCAAACAATTCTTTTCATGCAGAGCTCCCAAAATATTTATAAACAAACCATATGCTCTGTTTACATCATCTACATATGCATCCTTCAAGTATTTTTTTAAATAATCTTTTACTTTGTCCAAAGCTTTTTTTAATGGATTATTCTTTTACTATCAACTGTAGCCATTGCATCACTGCACATACAAATTCTACACATTACAAAAACTGGCAAATGATCATTTATATCAGTCCTCAAGATCCCACTTATCACTTGTACATTTCTTATGTTAGTAAAAATATTGTCAATCATAGTTGAACTATGAGTTGATTCTTGTTGGGCTGGAGTTTAGTGGATAAAGACCCAAACTATACATTGAGTCCATAAACACACTGATATTATTTAATACTAAAATCCCCACATAAAAAAATGTTGTATTGCAACTCATTTCAAAGAGTTTTATGATTTTATCAGTAATTAATTTGATATTTGAACCTGATGATGATACGCAGAACTAATTTTTTTTAGATTTATAGAGTTCTCATTAAATATTCTGAATGTTATATTCAATGTTATATTACATTATCAACAACCCTTGACATTTTATTATTTATTTATTTTATTTCAGTAATAATAAAGCAACTCCTCCACCTCTTTCATAACTTCTGTTCATATAATACAGTCCATACCCCTTAATGTGAAAGTTACTAATACTCTCATCATTGAGACATTGAGACTTTAATTATATTAAAACTTCTGTTTAATCATTTTAAATAGTCTATTTCTGATAAACTAGAATTCATACTTCTACTATTAAAATAATTAATAGAGAAATCTTCATTTGCTATTTTAGTGTCATTAAATTGCTCTTTATTTTACGTAATATTTAGTCTTTCATTACAGTCATATCATTATATATTTTAGACTAGTCTTCATATGTAGTCATATTTTAGTGTGTGTGCCTATTTGTTTGTATATTTTGTTAATGCCTTTAGTATCAAGTTTTATTTTTTAATTTGTTACCTTTTGAATTCATCTAAATCCTTCAGTTTTATTATTTTAACCTGAGACCTTTTGTTTGCTCTTATCCAAATGTTTCCATTTTGTTTCCAAGCTACCATCTTTTTCTGTTTTCTTCACCTCAGGTGCATTATTTCTGTTTATTTATTTATTTTTATTAAATGTTCATTAATATTTACATTTCAACCTGGAAAGACTCACACACAGAAATATGGCAGTTAAACAGTTTTATTGATATGAGAAAGTTCTTTAGTGCTCGAGCCCCGGCAGAAGACGTGGGTGCAGTGAACTGCTGTGAGCTAACAATCAGCTTAGGTTTTAGATATAACGTCTTCTCCCCGGGGCTCAGACACTGGTGGTGGTGTGGAGGCCAGAGGGAAGAGCCTGAGATGAAGGTGGAGGTGGGTTGAACACGTCTGAAGAGCCGACTGATCCTTGGGTGCTGAGCCTTTAGTCCTGGATCCATGTGAGTTGATTGGTACGATGAGGCGAGGATCTGATGCTGATTGACTGCAGCTGGGAGCGTGACGCAGTGATTGGAAGGAGCAGGGAAGGTGAGGAGAGTCTTCCAGTCTGAATTTATGCCTAGGGTTCATTTTTTCCCTTCAGTTTTTTGCTTGCATTATCAAATTATTTCTTAATTTCCTACTAGTGAACCTGACAAGAAAATATAATTCTTCTGTTTTCTGACAAGGTGTTACAGGTCCAAATGTCCTCCACATGGATGTCCATGTCTTTACTTTGTAAAAAGGTTACTTGTTGCTCCATAGTCAGCATCCCTTCTTGTGGAGCATTATCTGTTGTCTCTAGATTTGCTGTAATTAGAGTGTATAAGTCTGATCTTTAATTCAAGTCTAACAAACAAATCATCTTGTCTTGAATATTGTTCCAGATCATCTACTTTTTGTTCCAGTTCACTTATTTTTTGTCTCTGTCTTATCACAACTTTCAACAGCTTCAATTCTTTCAACTGATCAAAAGTTCTGCTCTCATAAAGTTCAGTGATTTTTTAATTTCCTCCATTTTGTCTGCTGAGTTATTTTCCACTGAATCCACCCTTTCTCCCTGCCCACATCTTCTTGGCATGACTCACCCGGGCCAGGCCCAAAGACAGCAGGGCCCAGGAACAGATTCACACTCCAACCCTCTTCAGTGTCACAAAACAGGCGAGGCCATGAACAAATTAACTCAAATATGAGTTTAAGATATCCTCAGCTCTGTAAACAAGACACTTTAAAGCTGTGGAAATGTTCCAAGACTAAATTTCACACAGTAATAAAAAAATACTGAGCAGTTTATTTATTATTAGTTTATTTTGATAGTACTTTCAATTGGTATACCATCAACAGGTTTTACAGAAAGGTTTACAGATCTTTCTCAGGAAAGGTTCTGAGCGCCCTCTGGTGGACAAAGTTGGAAACACCAGGTACAGCTTTAAAATCAGTATGCACAGTGCAGATTCAGTAAAATCTGAATTTAATTGTTAAATACATTTTCTAAATAATTTTATTAATATTAATAATATTTATCAAGAATCACCAAACAGATTTTATTGAACCTCTCTGAAAATAATCATTAGGCTGACATTTACAACTGATTAACTTTTGGAGTCAACTGGATTTAATAATATTAGTTGACTCCATATTTTACAAGAGGTTAAAACTCAGGAAATTATACAGATAATAAGCTAAAGTTTTAGTGTGGCAGTAACAAGCAGTTCATTAGATATTTTGCTAACAGAGTTGATTCCAACAGTTAGAGGAAAGTTATAATGACAAGTTCTGATCAGTGAAGTGTCGGGCTTGATTACAAAAACATCCAATCTGATCTCAGTATTTGTAAAATTAATTAAAACCTTTGTGTTTACTGTTTGTTTTACTTTGGCATCCAACTTTAAAAAGGATTGGTTTACAAATTAACCAGTTTAGATCTCAATGAAACTATTTGTTTATATAAAAGTTACATCCAAACCTGTGCTGTAACTCAAGAGATATTTAGATAATGATAAAAAGTAAACACACACACACACACACACACACACACTACTGAGCTACAGTGGGCTGAAAGCTGCATGGAAGTCATGGTGGATTGGTTGAATTCCTCCATATTTAAGCTTCAGCAGCATTCTTTGTTCAGACTTTAAAAAGGGGGAGTGTGGGCTGACGTTAGGGGTCACAAGGCAATTGGAGGTCTTTTAAAATGTCTTTGTTGCAGAGAGTCAGACAGGAATGGATGTTAATGCGTAAGGGAGGAAAATGTACGAGTGGGTGTGCTAGACACACACACACACACACACACACACACACACAAATGGGAGTGAGGATGACACAGAGTACTCACAGCAAATCTTCTGTCTGAATTGTTAAAAGGAAACTCATAAATTATAAACTGCACTGGTTTTCTTTTCTTTCTTGTGAAAAACAAAGTGTCCAAAATGCTGCCAACTCTTTAAAACCTCGACTCTCCTCAGTTCTCACATAAAACAAATTAAACTGAAAGTGACGTCCTTAAAAACCTGCTTTAACTCTTTTTTTTAAAGTTATCCCACTTGTTTTCTGTCTCAGACTTGAGCAATACCTCGTAACTCCTCAGTCCACAATAAAGAGCTGTAACAAACCACTATTAGCACTGAATGGCAGAATTAGCATTAGCTGCTCATTAGCAGACAGCTGCTACTTTTCTCACTGCTTGTAAAATACCACCAGCAGTGTTTCCTCCTAACTGCTTTGTTTCTGTGAAACCTACACGAGTACAGGCAAATAAGGTGGAGAAATGTCTGTTTTTTCTTAAATAAACATAATTGATTAATTATTTTCTGGTGCTGAATCTTGACTTTGATGCAATCACACAAGAACAGTCAATAGAAAGAAACTAACAAACAAAACATCCAGCAGAAGAGTGTCCAGCTGCTCCACCTGGACTAAAACTTTCTGAAAGAGAACCAGTAAAACAATAGATGTAGTGCATTTCTATATTTTGTATTACTCCATTGTCCTGCACATTTTAAACATTATCACTGTAATGTGGATGCATCATATTATTTCAGACCCCCTCAAGTATTGAACCGATCAGTACATGTAGATGCCTTGTTGTTAAGTATTTGGCTGATTAAATCACAGTTTCTGTCATTGGGAACCCAAGATGTAGCAAAATACTTTAGGACTCGTGTAAAAAGGAAAAGCTGATAAAAGCTGATTAACCAAACAAAACACCTGCTGAGGCAGAAAGACTTACAAAAGATTTAAGGAGGCAAACAGAGAATGAATCCATAACGACAGAGAGAAGCACAATGCAGAGTCAGAATAGAAGGAGACACTAACGAGGGAGAAAGGCCAAACACCTGGGGAGAGACAACAAGGATCAGGTGAGAGTGGGCGGGGCCACAAACATGGTGAGTCTCAGAAAACTCAGAGAACCAAAACTGATGTTCGATTTAATCTGTACAGACTGTCAGAGGTGGTGCTTCAAGCACTGGAACATTAAATCCTGTGCATGCTCACGTCGAGACTTATTAAAGTCAACTGTGACCTGCTGACAGACTTTTAGGAACAATCTTTGAAGAGAAACCCAGACCCTATATGCTTTTAGTCTTTATGATTATCAGTCAGTCTAATTTTCTGAACTCTCTTGAGGGTTCTTCAGGAGGGTCACAAGGTTCTCTTGGTGGCCTCCTTCTACTCAGCAAGGACTTGGTTTTCTCTGCTGTATACACAGGCTTTGCTCCAGCTTGTGTCTCCGCTCCAGGAGGGATTTCCTTTCCCAGTTGGGGGGTCAGATTCTCCACCCTGACCCAGATCGACTCCAGCTCTGGGTCTGGCCCCTGCAAGGCCCAGTTCCACTTTCTCAAAGTATGCTGGAGAAGTAGGACAAGCGATGGCAAACATGTGGGCACCATCCACCTGAGCTGTTTAATCAAACAGGTAGGTGGTCTGCAACCTGGTGCTACAGTAAAGGGCAGAACCTGGTACAGTGTTCAGTCTCTGATATACTTGGACCGTCTCCATCCACTTTGAAAGTATATGTAGCATGTAGGACTGAATGGCTGTTCAGTGGGCCGGGGTAGGGACGCTCTAGGTGTTAGCCCCCTCGTCTATAGCCCAGCCCTGCTGCCAGTGGAACTCAGGTTCAGGTGTGACACTGTGGCCTGATGTGTCTTTTATCTCTAAGGTGTCATTGGTGACAGGCAGTACCCAGCCACTTCAGCTCGCTCGTTTTGACTCCAGGACCCCCTCCGAGCCTCTGTGCCCTGTTCGTGCCCGTCTTTGTTTGTTTGTTTGTTTGTTTTTCAAAGAAGCAGTGTTGTCATTTTTTCTGTCAAGGATTTTCAAATGAAGAAAACTGAAATTTGGAGTCATTTTATATAAAAAAAAAGTTCTGTTATTTTGTCATGATCTGTGTTTTTGATGTGTTTTTATGTTTCAGATCAGGTTTAGTTCTTCCTTCTGATTAATGTGGGTTTTATTTTTTATTATTTTAATGTTTCATTCTGTTGATTCAATCTGTATTTGAGTTTGTTACTGCTTTTTTTTTAGTTCTGATTATCAAAAGTTACGACTGTTACTACAGTTCTATAAATCCTGGATGAGCGCTCGTCCCTCAGAATCCTTGCAACAAAAGAAAGTTGAGGGATTGAGCGCCGGATGTCATGTGACTATATAGAGTCATGTGGGTCACCAGAAGGTCACAGGTGACTTTGTTATTAAATGTGTTGTTGATTATTCCAGTGTTAAAGCACCACCTCTGTTGTAACAGCCACCCCAGAATGAATGGATGTTTGTTGAGTCTCACTCTATTCTGTTCATGTTCTTTTCTGCTCAGGTGTGTCTCCATGCCAGTGTGTCCCTCACTCTGGTTGTGATTGTGGGCGGAGCATCAGCACACAACTTTAGCCAAGATGGTAAAGGGGTAAAAAAAATTGTGGTTTTATCATTTGGTAGTCAGACTTTATTTTTTATTTTTTTGTTGCAGCACTGTTTATAACTGCACGTGTAACCCTGGGCGGCCATTTTGTCCAAAACTTCCCAGCATATCTGCTGATTTCAGATGCTCCGTCCAGCTGTGCTCATCTCATCTCTTTCCAGGAAGAGAGCTTCAACTCAGCCAATCCACGGGTAGAAGTCTGCTGACGTTAAAATCATAAGTGATCAATAGACCCTTTGCATTGACGTCACACAAACCACTAAGTACTGCTGTCATTACAGAGAAACAATACTTTAACAGTTGAAGCTCCAGTAGTTTTACTCACTTTGATCATGTTGTCTAGAATTCAAACCTTTGTAAAGAAGACAGAAGCAGTAAGAGAATATGTGAAGTTTGAACCTGTAGCAAAGGAGCATTATGTTGAAAAGCTACAAATAATTGGTGGTCAAGACCCATTTGAGCTGTCCAATCGCTGCATTGCAGGTAGGAATCACAACTGTGGTTTTAGTTTTGGTCCTCAGTGCCTGCAGTTCTGCACTCTTACTGATTAAAGTGTCTGTGGCATGCATATCCTTCAAGTATACAACAAGTCAAAGAAAACATCTTTATATTTAAGAAACTTGGCAAAACACATGATTTTACTCATTTTTTTACTCATTTTATCACATAACTGATTACAAAAATGTATGACAGGCACTTTAACGTCAACATTTCAAGTCCTAATTAACTACTTGATGAATGCAGCTCAGGCAATGACTCTGTGTGAACAATTAAAAACAGTCAACTAGTAATGCACCAATTCAGTTCAATCTAAGAAGTATCACATTATGTGACACATGTAGAGCTAACACATGTTGCTCAGAATTTTTCTGTTAAAAGCAGCCACAGACACCAACACTCCTCTGATAATTGTTGAATAATTTCACTTTGATTTGTAATGAGAGGCAGTCTGTAATGGTCCAAGTTCGTCTGTCTATCTTCTAGCCATGAACACTGCAGTGCTGCTAGCATGGCTAACTCTGGCACAATTCTGGCTTGATGACAACATTTATGTGTCCCTGTGATGGACTGGAGGCGTGTCTCGGGTGTCCCCCACCCCTCATAGGGTGACTGCAGGTCGCCCTGAAAGGAAAAAGCAGGTTAAGATAAAGAAAGGTCACTACTTTAACCACTGGACACAATTCTAGAGAAGCTCTCAGCAGTAAATATTCATCTATACTCTTTAGTTAGATGAGTTACTATCAGAGGTTTATAGTAACTAAGTACATTTACTTTGTTACAGTACTTAAGTATTTTTTTTGAGGATTTGTAATTTTACC
>JARVGW010217155.1:0-13980 GCA_031762495.1 Anablepsoides rubrolineatus | reverse complement strand
GGGAGGCGTCCAGGAGGCATCCTAACCAGATGCCTGAGCCACCTCAACTGGCTCCTCTCGACGTGGAGGAGCAGTGGATCTACTCTGAGTCCCTCTTGGATGACTGAGCTCCTCACCCTATCTCTAAGGGGGAGCCCAGACACCCTTTGGAAGAAATGACATGTCATAATAAAATAATGTTTAATTTATTTTAAATTTAGGATGCACTAGCTGTTTCAGTTTGTCCACACACACACGATATATATATATGCTACATGCATCTTCATACTAGGCTACATATGTCTGCTATATGTCCTGCTGGAGTGTGACATGATTTGTTTGTGTACAAACTCAAACTGTATTAAAATTTTATATATTTATTAGCGGTGCAACGATACATAAAATTCACGATTCGGTTCAGTACTTTGGTCTCATGGTTGGATATTTTTTGATACAAAAAAAGAGAAATATCCATGCCCTTTTTAACTTGTAATTTATTTAAATTAATTGTGAACATTTGTTTAACCTCAAAAGTACATTTTTTAAATTAAATGTTGCTGAAACAGCAAGTTTCTCAGTGGATCTGGGCTCTTAAATGCAGCCTATGGAGCAGTCGAACACAGATCTACTGATCCTTTAACACAGAGCATGGTCAGAAGACGAGCTGATAAAATATATTTTTTAAATCTGTATTGTTTGATACAAGTGTGTATTGAATGGTTCGTGGGTACATGTATTGTTGCACCCCTAATATTTAAACTTCTTGTAACCACAATTAAATTATCTCTATCTAGGAGGCACAATTTATATGAATAGTATTTATTTTTTACAATAACAAGCTGAAATGAAAACAAGCATAAATTAAATTAAAGTAATTTATTTAATTTGTCGTTTTTAAAAAATGTAAGGAGTAGAAAGTAAAAAGTAGGTTGAAAAATACAGATAGCCTATACCCAAAAATTCTAACAAAGTGTTTGTATTTAGTTAATTTACAACTCTGATAATAATTATATATATATATATATATATATATATATATATATATATATATAAAGCTGACTGTGTTGTTGAATAATTTAAAAAAGCACAAAGTAGTAAATGCAGAAACACTGAGTGACAGAAGGAGAACAATGATATTAATGCTGACTCAGCATCCACGTGATAAAAGTGTTTTATTTTTCAGAGCGGTGTCTCTTTGTTTGCAGTAATTACCTAATGAATTATTCATAATGCTAGACATTTATTGGAGACATGCATTCACAGCTGCCGTTTCTGTTTGCAAAAGATAACCATCAACAAAAAGAGACAGAATGAGTGTGGTTGATGTTGGTGCGCACTGAGCAGAGGTTCAGACTCAGGTTCCTCCTCGCGCTGTCATTGGTCCACACCTCCTCCTCCTCCTCCAGCAGCAGCATCATGGCTCAGGATGCTCCTCCGGTCTGCAGCTCAGCCTCCAGCTCACCTCTTACCTCCGGATTCTTCTTCTTCAGTCTTATAGCTCAGTCTGATGTGGAGCTCGCGCCGAACCCATTCTGCCACCAGCTGCTGTGAGATGGTCCGGGTCCGCCATGGCGAAGGCTCTGCTTCCATGGGGGGTCCTCAGAAAGCCTCTGTACGTCCAGGTAAGAATGCGGGGAAACCCGGTGGACTCCGAGGAGGAGGAGGGACAAGAATCCTGCTCGCTTTTATTAAAATGTCTCGTGATTCGTTCGGTTGGTACCGGTGAGTGCGTATACAGCCAGGTTCGGTTCCGATCATTATTTCTGCCCGTGGCGCGGTGGAAACGGGTTTTCTCCGAACATGACTCATAAAATCACTTGATGCTCGACGAGAGCCAGCCGTCACCCGGATCTCGGTTGCCGTGGCAACCATATTTCGTGATGCTGCGGCTCCATCACATCCAGCTGAGGCTGTGTCAGAGAGAGAGAGAGAAAGTTTAAACCACAGGATGAGACACGAGCAGAGCTGCAAACTAACTAACTGCAAATACTTTCTTACTCTACTTGACCCTCTATGGCAGGGGTGGGCAATTAGTTTGTTTTCCGGGGGGCACATGAGAAACTTGAGCCTTGTTGGAGGGCCAAATCTAACATTGTTATACAATCAGTAAAAAACAAAAACAATCTTTTTATTTTTAACGCGACAGTCTTCATAAACAAATACAAAAACTGTTACGCAATATGGTATCAAATTGATACAAAAAGTAAAAGGTGTTTTTATTGCTTTTCAGTTCATTTTACTTGTTCAGTGAGAAATATCCAGTCTATAATTGAGCTTTAATAAGTGTATGAAATGTGTCTGAATGTCTGAGGTGGTGATGTGAAGTAAAGTGGGCAGGAGAGTGGCATTGTATCTGTATCTGTTAAACCACTGAAAATGTCTGTTCTCAGTGGTGTAGAGAAAGAGGACTGATCTAAACGCTGCTTTGAGTGTTTTTTAATTTAATAATTATGTTTTTTTTTCCTTTTTGGCGGCCAGACAGAAGTCACCTGAGAGTCACATATGACCCACAGGATGCCATTTTCCCACCTCTGCTCTATAGCATGACTTTTTGTTTAAGGAAAAAAAACTTTGACCCATGTTTTTAGGAGCTTTAGGGTTCATATTAATATATTGATCATAAAATTTGACCCCTCCTCCGGTGCCCACCACCCCATGGTTTGTTGCCTCAGGACAACAACATATAAGGGTACTAAAACGCCAAGGTTTTTCTATGTTGAAAATGACGCACCGTATTATTCATTTCTGCACATATTTCTGCACCCATCCATCCATTAAGTATACCTGCTTATTCCTTTCAGGGTCACGGGGGTCACTGGTGCCCATATCCAGCCGATGATAATATAAATATACCATTCTGACTTTACTTGACACAATCCATCATAGCTGCATGCTATTAAAAATGTTTTTTGGAGAGGTCACCTCCCAATAAATGTCATTGTGGAAAATCTAACTGCTCATTTTTACTCAGGGTGGTGACTGTGATGTAGTAGAGCAGCCGACTTGGAAGCAGAAAGTCACAGGTTCGACTGCTCACCTTGAGCACGAAACCCAACTGACTGGATGTTTATTTATCTGCTAGTTTGTGTAGTTTGCTAACACAAACTACACAAACCAAATATTTTTTAATAAAAAACAGACAAAATAAAAACAAGAAAAAAATGAAAGTAAATTAAATTAAAACAAATGAATATGCCTATTGGTATGCCATACTGCTAAAGTTTTAAGCAAAGAAATTAGAATATGTTTTGTGAATGACACCCAGGTTTAGCCCAAAATTTAAAAAACTGTAAAAAAATTACAGCAACGTTTGTGTTTTCTAAGTCTGTTGGCCAGTCATCTTTAATTAGTGTTGGCTTAAAGAAGTAATCAGTTGTAGCTGAACATCCAGTGACTGTTTTCTGAAAGTTTAAATCAAATCTGCCCAGTAGTTGGAGAAAACTGTGAAAGTTACTCTCAAAAAACTGCTATTGCACCGCGTTCATGATTTCAGAAGACAATAATTAAATGGATTTCTAAAGTAAAATAAACATCCATACTTGGGGAAAAAAACAACAACATCAAAAAAGGATGTGGAGGGAAGAGGACAAACAACCATATGGGCCTTTTTTTATTTATGCTTTTTATTTTTACCTCCAACACAAGGCTCCAGCTCCAATTGTTTTTTGTTTTAAAATAAGCAGCATATTTTTCTCCTCTCAGACACAGGCTTTGTGCCTGCGTGTTAGAGAGCAAACCTGTCAGGAGGAAGAGACAGTCGGTCCCAGGAGACAAGCTACAAGCATCACACTTTTCTAGGCCAACTCAGCCTCCCAGTGACAACTCAAGAGCTGTCGTTCTGTCTTCCTCTGAGAGAAACACTGAAATACAGAAACACAGGCCTCTACAGGCACCAGGTTTGGCTTTATTTGATTTAATAGCAACATCACTAAATAATGCCCTATGTGCACATCGCCCGCCACCTTTCATGCAAGAGTTTTAGAGCAGTTTTAGTCAAATCTTTATTATAATGTTAAACAATGAACCCAATCATAAGGTTGTTAATTAAATCATTCTATTTAATAATAACTCAAAAAACTATTGTTTAATCAAGTGTTTGCTATTGATTTTACACATCAGTCTAAAGTTGTTTTTATATTTTTCACTTTGAAACCTGCCATTAGATTAGTAAATACGTAGCCTCGGGCCACAGAAAACAAGCGAGAAAGCATCTGTGTTGTTGTGGTATTATTGATTTGATGCTTCATATCAAGCTTCTTTATGTAACTGCCTGAGCTGTGAGCAGCTCCAGCCATGTTTGTAGAGCTGGTGTTATTGAGTTGTTCCACCTAAAGGTAGGAGTGTTCGGTTCAGTCGGGGGTCGGCACGTCTTACAATCAAGAAAAGTCAAAAAATGATCTTATTTCACTGAATAAAGGTAACATAATTCATTTTATGAGCATTGCATAAACACTATAATTATAATATTGTTTTTGCAATATTAAGAAATTAAAGATATTTTATCAATTGTTGACATTTATTAATGTTTTTGCATGTAATGATGAAGGAAAGTACAGAATAGCATTGTTTTTACCAAAGAAAACAAAAAAAGACTTCTGATCTCGTAATTCTGAGAAAAGATTTTATAATTACAAAATCCTGATTCATAATTATGAGAAAAGTTAAGGATAGTCATCACATTTTTCCTCTTTGGTATGAGACATTGGAAAATTCTGAGTTTACTTAACTCATTTAATCTCAATTTCTTCCATGCAAAATAAATGCATGTATCTTATTTGTTAGGCCTCCCTAACACAGCGTTTATGATTTTTTTATATTTTATGTTGACTATGTTAGTAAAATGTAGGTTTTGTTCTCAGCAACAATTGCCAGTTGACTTTAATCTAATCTATTTACACACGTGAAAAAAATGAATATAATAATAAAGGCCTCTGCTTGCTCCAGCCAAACTGCCAACATTTTCTCTCATTGTTGCAGTTACATGATGAAAATCGTGTCATTCTGTTCGCAGCTTCCAATCTGCCACCTCTTCTTGTCACAAGGAGAGCTTTTCACCTCGTCCATGTAAGAACTTACTGTGTGATTGGTCAGACGTTTGTGGGCATGTTTGTTTTTGCTGAAAGTGCTCAGAGGCTGCACTTTGATACTACTCGCTTCAAAAAAAAAACACGCTTACAAACTCTGTTTGGGTGGGGGTGGGGGTATGCTTGGCATGTAAAGGTACCACACATCATTTTGGGGGTCTTTCAAGTCTAGAAAATCTAAAACATCTGATAGTTTTAAACACAAAATAAATAGAATAAACAGCCAAACATTTGACCCCTAGCATAGCGTTGTCTATATGCAGAAACACATGTTGGCGTGTTTACACAAAGAGTACACCTGCTTCAACTCTCTAGTTGGTAAAATATAGCTGTGTCCAAATTCAGAGGCTGCTTCCTCCAAATGCCAAATCTGCTTACTTCCAAATTTAAAGACTCCTTCGATGCGGCTCACCAATGTGTCCTTTTTTCCCGATTTGAGGGACGTGTCCGATGGATCCTTCTCGGCCCACCCTGTCCCTGTGTATGTCCTGTTGCCTATTAACCGTGACAATCAAAACTTATGTAAAAATCGATCAAAATGAGCAAAATATCAACATATTAGTGTTATTATTAGAAAATAAAATTAGCTTAAAGGCAATATAAATGATATACAAATGATAAAAGCATTAACAACACAATCGCTTACTTTTAATTTTTATACCACTAGGTTTTTATGTAAAACTGCATTCCTTTCTCTCACTTTATCCACCATAACGAGAAGAAAAGAAGTCTCTGGTCGGCCCACAATGCATTGTGGGGTAAGGGTGGGAAAAAAACAGAAGGCTAGACCGTCCAAATTCACAGCCACATTTTTCTTTGCAGTCCCACCTAAGATTGGGTCCTTCAAAGCACCCCTGAATTTGGACACACAGCTTGGGCTCTCATGCATCACTCACTAACATGTCTGTGTGGAACATAAACTCTAAACAATAGTTCCTACTGTTACATTCTGTACCTGCTCAAAATCTTAGATCCTCAAGGAGTACTCCTTTTCACTTTTTTTCTCATAATTATGACCTCTTTTCTTGTAATTATGAGATCAGGAGTCTGTTTTTCTTTAGTGAATGCGATGCTCTTTCGTAGGAAAGAACCTACGGACCCAGAGAGGGGACTTCAGGGGATTTATTTATTTTATATTACCTGAGAGCCTGCCAGTTTAATAAACTCACATCCACACCATTATAAAGAGTTACTACTTTAATTCAGCTTTGCCATAAACATTTCACAGCCCTGTATGGAGTTATATAGATATTTAGCTCTATATGCAGCCACATAATGTTACTGTCATCTTGTGGTGACACGCACTGTTTTGACAACTATGGTTTCAAAATGTCCCCTTATAAACCACATAAGGACCAAACTTATAAAGAGGGGAACTTTTTTCTTTTCTGTATTTTCAGACTTATTGAGGGCCATCTGCATCTCCTTTTTGTGTTTGTGGAAAATTAACAATCCAGCTTTGAAACAATAAAGCATTGGTTGGCATCTAAATAAATAAATGTGTGAACAGAACAATTAGGCCAATTTATTTGAATAAACACATTAAGTAGGCAAGTTTGTTGACTTATTAGTGTTCTTTGACAGTAATAAAGTAATAAAGGCAGAGGCATTCTTAATCACCTAAAGCAAAGTGTTACAACTTAGTGATCATGTTTTCACATGTGTATGTGTGTGTGTTTCTACACCATAAATAAAATATATCTCATGAAACTTTCAGAATGTAATTACAGGATATACATCTACAACTGATTGACTTTTGGAGCCAATCCTATAAAAAAAAATGGCCACCACAGCAAAGCAGTTTTAGCAAACACAAAAATATGTATAACTCAGTCAGTTATACAAATATTGAGCTAAAATTTGTCATGGTAGTAGCTGAGACTAATCCTTAAATTACACTCTAAGGGCTAACTAATCAACTGACATCTGTGTTTAAAATTTGCCTATAACTTCTGGAATCATCTCACTGTGTGTGTTAGAAATATGTTTCCTGATCTACTGAAGAGGTTTTAATGAAACTTATAAAAAGTAATCAGTAGACATTAATCTGCAACTGATTGGCATTTGGAATCAACCCAATTCAAGATGGCTGCCAGAGCTAACTGACCTTAGAAAACACAAAAGGTTATAACTCAGTCAAACGTACAGATTAACTAAAATTTGACCTGGAAGAGTTATTCAGAACACAATCTCTGGATCTTACGTAACATTACAGACTAAAACGGCTACAACATCATCATTTCTCAACATCAGGCAATCCTAGTCTAAAACACAGGGATAAAAAGCAGCAGGTGATAAGCAGGATAAGGAATGCTAGGGTATTAATTGATTTGCTGTCATGTATTGAGCTTCTTTTTCTTTTGTCTGCTGTGTTTGTTCAGTCAGTGTTCTCCATCACAGAGTCTAAAGGTAGTTCTATTTGGTGGTCCTTTCCCAGAACATTCCTCATGTTTCTGTGCATTATTTAGAGCAGTTATTACACCTGTCAGGGATATTTGACAAAATGTCTCCGTGCGCCCCCTCCATCATTTGTTTCAGGCCTCCTCTTGTCTGTGCAGCTGCCCATTAAGCAGCAGCAACCTCTGAGGGAAAGCTGTATAATCATACATAATGGATGAATGGCAGGCATGCTAAAAAAAAAAAACAAGTGTCAGAACAGAATGGTAATGTGCTGATTGTGTTCAGCTTTAATCTCTTCTCTGCCTCAGTAGTTCGACATCAGGTTTGTAACAGCACGGCGTGTCCTCGGTTCTCTGCGTGTGTTTTAGCCGATCCTTCAGGGTGTCATACACGTCCAGTAAAATGCTCTGGAACAGGTCTGTTAGTGTGCGCAGGAGCCAAAGCAGTCTGATGAAGACGGGCTGGTTCTTTCCACCCATCTCAGCATATGGCCACAGTCAGACACTAATTAATAGCCGTCACAGAAGCCACAATCAATATGGCCTCATTAGGCATGTTTGGATAACTCTCTTCTCTCACAGAGGGTCAATACAGAACCCCACAGACAGCCATGCATCAGCCGGAGCTGAAATCAAAAGCCACAAAGTATCAATTAGAACGAGCCCAACCATATATTTGTTTTCCTCCACAGAGTGTTGTTTTCCATCATGCATTGATGCGCTCCACCTACGGAAAATCTAATACAAGGTGCACACAGCACTTACTCGTGTGGTCAGTACAGTTAAATTAGTTGTGGGTGGTCATGGTCAGGTTTGTAAGTCAATAAACAAAACAGGCATTACAAGAGGCATAGATACTTGTAGTGCATATTCATTATTATTAGGATGAATTTACATGTTAGATAATAACAGTTAAAGATGTTATTTGATTTTTCTCTAGTCTTTGTAATTGCATTCTGCCAAAAAGCAACAAGGATGATAATGTTTTCTTCTTGTGTCTGTATGTTGTTTGTATGTTACGTTAATAAAATACCTCATTAACCTTTTGACAAATTTAACTGAAACTCTGAGAAACTAATCAATAAATCTTCAACTTTTGGAGTCAACCCTATCTAAGATGCCTACCTATAAAGATAAATTAGTTCTACAACAGATTTGAGCAAGTGCGCAATAATTTTCAAGATCTCTTCAAAATTTGACCACGCACAAGAAGATTCAAGTTCAAACCAGAAGATTTAGGCTCACAAAAATAAGCTTTGAGTTCACAGAAGAGAAATTGTGCATATGCAAGAAGACTCGAGCGCACTCAAACATATTCAATTGCACACAACAAGATTCGAGGGCAAGAAGATGTGAGCTCATGCAACAAGATTCGAGCTCATGCAACAAGATTCGAGCGCACACAAGAAGATTTGAGCGCACGCAACAAGATTTGAGCGCACGCAAGAAGATTCGAGCGCACGCAACAAGATTCGAGCGCACGCAACAAAATTCGAGCGCACGCAACAAGATTTGAGCGCACGCAACAAGATTTGAGCGCACGCAAGAAGATTCGAGCGCACGCTAGAAGATTCGAGCGCACGCAACAAGATTTGAGCGCACGCAAGAAGATTTGAGCGCACGCAAGAAGATTCGAGCGCACGCAAGAAGATTCGAGCGCACGCAAGAAGATTCGAGCGCACGCAACAAGATTTGAGCGCACGCAACAAGATTTGAGCGCACGCAACAAGATTTGAGCGCACGCAACAAGATTCGAGCGCACGCAACGAGATTCGAGCGCATGCAACAAGATTTGAGTGCACACAAGACCACCTCAGTAAACACAAAAATGGCTACAACTCAGCCTGTTTTACAGATATTTGGATATAATTCAGTTTTAATAACTGAACATTACTCCCAATACATAACACTATATCTGCAATTTATTTGGTTCAAACTGGCATCAATTGTTGGCATCAATCCGGTTTGTCTGTAAGCAAAATATTTCATGAAGTTGGCAGAGTTCATGTCGTTCAAGTTGGCCCCAACAGCTAACTTTTAGCCAACATAAAAATGGCTAAAACTCAGTCATTTTTACAGATATTGAGCTCACTGTGGTAGTACCTGAGAGGTGTTCCCAGCACATCCTCTGAGAATGACATCTCATTTAAAAAAATATATAAGCTTTGACCACAACAGATATAACTTCACATTTTCTTAACATAACATGATCTTAATCTAAAACTCTGGCATCAAAGATAGCGGGTTAAATGCATTACATAAAAGAGTGTTATTTTCATTGGCACCATTTTTATTGACTTCTGTATAATTCTATCAACATTTTTTAATATGAGTATCAGAGCACAAAACAGTATTAAGACAGGTACAACCTCATCATAGGTTATGTTGATGGTCATTAACAGACTGAAGGTTGACGGTTTGATTTCAGCTCTCCCACCCTGCATGTTGAAGTAATCTTAGGCCGGAACTGAACCCCCATGATGAACTGGACCTGTCAGTCTGAACGAGTTAATGGGGCTGGTCGAATAAAAGCACTTGGATTAGCTCGAAGAGAATCATAAAAAATCCGGTCCATTTAGAGGCCGATTTTCTTCTGTAAACTTGGTATAAATCAGATTAGCTGAATGGAAGAGTGAATGTTGGACTCGCATTAGTCAACAGGGTCGGAAACCAGAAACAGGAAGTTATTTTATTTCTCTGTAAATTGTTTGCTGTAACCATTCTACAAAACCATGATAATATGAAGGGGGGGCAGAACAACTTGTTTTTAAAATGTGACAAGAAACTCATATCTGCATCTTTTTTTCTTTTTTGTTTTTTTAATCACAAACTGTCCCCAAGCAGCGCTGTGGAAAAATACATTCTTCTTAGAACTGGGAGAGATTATAGAGTATAATTTGTGATTAGAGGCCACATCACAGAGTGGAATGAGATTAGTGAGTGACTCTCAGAGGCTGCCTGAAAGCACAAGCAGAAAAAAATGATATAGATTCTAATAACGAACAACATTTTATTGTTGAAAATAGGATTGTGTTACTGGAGGCATTTAGTGGGGGCGTGCAGTGGGTGTACGGAGTGTCGAGGTCAATCTGATGTCTGTATAACCAGTGAAAGCTGGGTCCTCATCCTCAGTATAAAGTCAAGCACACTCAGCACAGTAGTGAAGACCAGGGTGTTTGGTTTGAGAACCACAGTGTTCCTGGTTTTTGCAGGTGATGTGTTTCTGTTGAAGTTTTCATGCCATGACCTTCAGCATGCCATGGGGTGGTTCACATCAGAGCGTGAAGGAGGTGGGATGAGAGTCAGCTCCTCTAAGTTGAAGACCACAGTTCTCTGATAGAAAAAAAGTGAAAAGTAGAGAAGTTTTTGAGTCGTGTTCACTATTGATGTTAGGATGGAATGGGATTGCAGTAATCAGAGTGTTGTTCCAGACTTTTGTGGTGAAGAAGAAGATGAGTCGAAAGGTAAAGCTCTCAGTTTTACTTTCAATCTGCCTGTCCAACTCACACCAAGTTTCTTGATCCACGTGAATTTCCTCTGAAGTTTTTCCAGGCACTTCAGAGCCTAGAACTCACTGGAGGGATCTTATAGTCTCTCTGGTCTGGGAGCATCTTGGGATTTCCCAGGAGAGTGTCAGTAACTGTGTTTTCATCTGGCTTTTTGTGAGCATTTTGAAGTATTGCATTAGAAAAGGTTGATGGAAATTTCAGAATTTGAAAAACTTCCTCAACTTCTCAAATAAATTTTTACACTCGGTTGCAGTGGTTTTTGGATTTTCTGAAAAACAGAATGAAAGCACATTTGCTAAATAAGTTCTGACATAGCGAACAATTACCTCACATGATTGATCAGCTGTTTTCTCTGTCTGCGTCTCCCTGAATATTTACTTTAGATTTGCATTTCTTTTTATATGTCTCTGGACAGCATGTAACTTCATCAGTACTAGTAGATACGACAAAACAATTACAACCTGCCCGCCTGCAACACATTCCTAAAAACGTCTCTCCATCGTTCCGTGATGTGTGGTCCCTACTAGTTTGTGACCTCTTCTTCCTGATTATTACAGCTATGAGTAACCTCAACATTTGATGAAATTATGCTTTGTGTAGCCTGGTTGATTGTCTCCAAAACAGTAGATGGAAACAGGCCTAATTCACATTTCTTTTTTTTTAAGTTCACTCAAAATTTGCTTTAAAATTCAAAGGAAACATGGGGAGCCAGATGTGTGGGCCTTCCTCCTAGATTTAATGTTGTGACCATGCATGGGTGGATGGATGGATGGATGGTTGGACATATGAATGGATGGATGAATGGATGGACAGGTGGATGGGTGGATGGATGGATGGATGGATAGATGGATGGATGGATGGATGGATGGATGGACAGATGGATGGATGGACAGGTGGATGGGTGGATGGATGGATGGGTGGATGGATGGATGGATGGATGGTTGGACATATGAATGGATGGATGAATGGATGGACAGATGGATGGATGAATGGATGGGTGGATGGATGAATGGGTGGAGGGCACATTTGTCTTTTAAGTTGTTACTGTTGTTGAAGATCCGACATAAAGAAAATGTGACCCTCAACTTCAAAAAGAGAAGAAAGAAATAAAAGGCAGCGCTGTACAGAGATGTCAGAGTGTAAATGAAAGAAGTGGGAGTTGATGGGTGGATGGAGGAGTCCATCACTGCCTGCTGAGTGCAGCAGTCATCAGCAGGCAGAGAAGCAGAACTGTTTCTCACTAATGTTCCTCCAGCTGGATGAATGCCATCATGGAAGGAGCTGACTGCCTGTTGTATCAGCTAGGGAATACCAAGACAATCTGAAGACAACATAATGACTTTAGTATCATTTTCAGTGCTCTACATGTCACATCACAAACAATGAATCTTTTTGAAATCCTCAGAAACAGATTTTTCTTAGTTTGGATCTCTGGTCTAATTCCAGGCCTCCTGTCTTCCTGATGGGTCAAATAAAGATAGTTCCTCTGGCTTCTATCAGATCTATAAATGTTCTCTGAGCTTTTGAAAGCAAGAAGTTGATCAGAAATTAGGTTCCTTATTCCAGTCAGGAATACACAAAATTTTCTGGTATTGGGCAGTTAGAATCCCTAAAATTATTTCTATTTGTAAAAAGCTCAAAAAATGAGACAAAGTATTTTATTGCAATGAGATAACTGCGCCTTTAAACTATTTGTTACAGCCTATCAGGGCTATTCAACTAAACTGCTCCAGGGGCCACAGTTACTGCAGGCCAACAGCTCAGGGGCCGAACATCCAGCAATTAAAGTTATTATGTGAATAAACCAAGTATTACAAAGATCTGTTACCTTTGAAATAGTTTATTCTGCTGTATTTAATCATGAATACAACATACAGAACCCTATAAAAGTAGTGATAATTAAACAATATGAAGAACAAAAAGAACACATTATGCATCCTATTTGACACAAATATTATTTTGACATCTCTGACCTGCCAAAAGCCAATTTTATTTTCACTTTCGTAGTTTTATATTCAACTGCTTGTAATTTTAATTGTCTTGAGTTAACATAGAAATGGTTTTTACCAGATTCTAGTCAAGATCCTGATGTTTCTGTAGATACCAAACATGTCTATGTTTAACTAAAAGAACTTATAGTAATTAAAGTAAATAACCGGGGGTTTGTAGATGAATGAACCAATTGGCGGGCCGAACTTTGGTCATTCCGCCAGTTGAATAACCCTGGCCTTGATGATGACATTGTTTGGAAGTTTTTGTAGATTAGTTGACAACAATACACACCTGTGGATTAATTATAAGACACACCTCAAACATACAGTTGCATCTCAAAATCTTGTTGTGAAAATAGTTCAGTTACTTTTTTGTAAGGAGAAATTCTACCAGAGGGTATTTATTATATCACTTTGACTCTTCAAACCTAATCCTGATTGTTTGAATTTCCTTTTTAAAATACTTTAAAATTATTTTCTCCTCAACATTATGGATCTACTATTATTATTTTCCTTTAGAGGGATCATCAGCAAATCAGTAAATGTTCAATCAGATTGGTCACACAACTAAAAGTAGTTAAAAACTCTAAATGAAGCTCATACTGGTGTCTGACAAGAGAACAGGAGACAACACTCATCAGGGTACAGTTTACTGCATGAATGTTTAGTTTATCTGCTGCCATCAAGTGGTCAGAGTTAAAACAGTAATGATCATATTTTTCCACAACCTCTCATTTATCATTATGAATAAACAGTGTTGGACTGGTCAGCAGAAACATATATGATTTTATACTCCTATTTAAATATATGTTTGTTAGATAAGAAGATGACAATTAAATTTTCAATTAAAAACAAAAAAATTCAATACAACAAAAAGAAACACAAATCTCATAAAATGAAAGGAAGCAGAAGAAGAAATATATCTTATAATTTCTGCCCCTATTTAACAAAACAAATAATAAAAATAAAAATCATATACCCATATATACATATACACACATATACATACAGTATATAT
>JARVGW010217149.1:0-13982 GCA_031762495.1 Anablepsoides rubrolineatus | reverse complement strand
TGTGTCATTTTGACCACTGTGTCACTGGTTAGACCTCTGTGTTACTGTGTTGAAGAAGTGGTTTTTGAGTTGCATGGTTGCGTCAAACCAGTCAATAAAAACTGTAAAGAGGTCTTAAAAAGTCTTAAATTGAGTCTACCTTAATCTGTAGGAACCCTGAATAAGCTCCGCCCACTGTTAAGTCTTATAACACCTAACAGTGTTGTTATTTAACACCACGCAGTGTTGAAAAGCCCCGCCCTCTTCCACCTCATGTCCAGTATTTTCACAGCAAGGCATGCTGGGTAATCTTGTAGAAATGATGTGTTTGTTTATTAAGAGCTGGAAAAGATCAAATCAGCCAACCTTCAGTTCAACTTTTTATTTCTTTAGAAAATGATGGATTTCTGGCCGTTTGCTGGAATATTTTCATGCTTGAATGTTTTCTTTTTTTTGGCCAAGCCTCTGCAGAATGGAAGCCATCCTGCCAGACAGTAATTTGGAATATTCCCATGGATCCAGAGTAGAATCTATAAATGTCATTTCCTCCACCTTGAGCCGAGCGTCGCTGCCAGAACTCTGTAATTATTATGATCTTCTCAGCCAACAGATTTGTCTTCATCTGACCACAGAATCTGCTCCCATATTTCATCTTTGTTTTGCTTTGTTTCCAAAGTTTAATCTTCATATTAGAGTCGACATGCAGGTCTTTATGAGGGGGTGTTGACTCAGAAAGTTCTGCTATTTTACATTTACTTTTCCTGCTTTATCTGCAAGCATTTAGCCAAATATGCTTTAGCCTTTGCTACTTTTCTTTAGACCTTTGCAGCTCTTAGTATTAGCTTTTAGCTATGATTTAGCATGTTTTAGGTTTGGGCATTTAGTTATTTAAGCTTTAAACACGTGTTTGGCCTTTACAGTTTTTTTTCCTAATGTTTTTGCTCCTTTTATCTTCTGTTCTGTTACTTTTAGCTTTTTCCTGCTTTCTCTTTTAGCTAGTTTTATCCATTTTTGCCATAGATTTTAGTTAGTTTTTTTTTACTTTTGATTAGACTTTGTCTTCTTTTGGTCTTCTTATCCTTTAGCTAATGTTTTCAGCTTTTTGCTAGTTTTATGTTCCTTTTAGCTGGTGTTTTGCTCTTTTTTTTTTTTTTTGATTTATACACTTTATTCATTTCATAAAACAAAACAAAAATATATGTACAATAAAAAAAAAGAAAATACAATAAAATAAAATGAAAAGTAGCAGAGAGAAGAAAGAAATCTTATTTCTGCCCCTTTTAGCTTCTGTTCTGTTACTTTTAGCTAGTTTTTTCCTGCTTTATGTTTTAGCTTTCTATTTGCTAGTTTTGCTATAACTTTTAGTCTTTTGCTACTTTTGTTTAAACTTCTGCAGATTTTAGCTAATTTTATATAGCTTTTAAGTTTTGTTGTGCTTATGTAGCTTTGAGCTTGTGTTTTCTCTTTTCATTTTCTGCTAGTTTTTTATTACTTTGAGCTGGAGTTTTGAACTTTTTAGCTGACATTTTTCTTCTTTTAGCTTCTTTTCTGCTACTTTCAGCTAGTCTTTTTCTGCTTTGTCTTTTATTTAACCTTTAGCCAGCTTTTTCTTTAGCTTTAAACTAGTGTTTTGTTACACTAGCTTTTAACTAAGTGCTTTTTATAGTTTTTTGCTAGTTTTCTGTTCCCTTTAGCTGGTGTTTTGCTCATTTTAGCTTCTGTTCTGCTATTTCACATAATATCTTTAAGCTAAACTTTAGCATTTTGTGCTGTAACTTAACACTAAAAAACTAAAAAAAAAACACAAAACTGTTTATGAAAATGACTGTACCTGTACCTGTTTATTAGCTAAATAAAAACAAAAAGCTGCTGTTGCAGCAAAAAGAGTCAAAATAAATGAATGAGTTTTTAATAAAGTGTTAGAGAAAATATTATTATTATCTGAGTAATCATCCAGAAAACAAACATAAAAACAGCTGAGATAATTATTCTACAACAAACTATAATGAGAAATTAACCAGAACTATAAATTATGAGCAATTAACAGCTAATCATCCAAACTAAAGCAAAGTTTCTCTCCTGGTTTTAAATAAAACTCATTTTTACTGGCTGCTTGTCTGCAGCTCAGCTGGTGAGGAGACCACCGGTGAAGATGTCTCTGATCTGCAGGTTAATCCAGACTCTGTCATCCCCCCTGTCCCCCTCCCCCCCCTCCTACTGGATTCACAAAGAACACAAAGATTTCAGCTGAAATCCTCCGACTGAGCAGTCCACTTGGGTGAAAACAGGAATTATTGAGGAAGCTGAGGTTTTGCAGCGAGTCAGGAGGAGCGAGGAGGAGGAAGAAGCAGCAGGGTGGATTAGGGAGAGGATTTGATGTGTGTGTGTTGAGAAAACGTGTGTGTGTGTTGAGAAAAGGTTTTCTCTCCTGAGGTGGAGGTTCATGCCAGAAACTGGTCTTTTTTTAAGGATGTTTGTGTTCTTTGATAAAATATTTGTAGCTGAGGAGAAATCCCCTGACTTCCCTCCATCTGTGGCGTCTCCATCTTTCATTTCAGAGTTTAATTAGAAGAAAAGCTTTTATTTTCTTAAAGGAATAAACAGGTTTTAGCTCTTTCTTTATTCTGACCGGCGAGGAGTTGTTGGACACATGATGTGAGGAAAGACTTTGACACTTCCTGCAGCTGCTCACCTGTTTGGTGTTTACTGACTCTGAGTTCATTTGAATTAAATGATAAATATATCGGAAGACACACTTGTCAGAAACATTGATTTAAAGGTAGATTAGAAAGAATAAATGTTCTTAAGAGAATCTTCAGATGGATTCTGACTCTGGCACAAACAGCAGATATTTGGATGATTTGTGTGCAGATTATTTCATGCAGTAATTTAAAATGTAAACTTAGATAATCTTAATATCTTGTGTTTTAGAAACAAAGTAAGCGCCTGAACGTCCAGCTGCACCACAACACGCTGTGACTTCTGGAAGATTTATGACGCTGGCTGTTCCCCCTGGTCTCAGGAGGCTGCAGCCATCTTGTTAGCAGCATTTATTGTCTCTGCTGATCTGGAGCCGTGTGTTTGTGAAACTAATGTATTTTACATGAGTGTGAAAGTAGGCTGAGGCACAAAGACCATTTAGTCTCTGGTCACAGGGGAAATCCTAAAGCGCTGATTCGCTCTGTAATGAAATTCTGCTCCTGGATGCAAAGTGTCCAAACTTTCACTTCAGCTTCTTACATTCAAGCTTTAAAAGAAAATATATGCATCTTTAACTCTTTATTTCTCACTTGTAAACGATCAAAATGACTTGAAAAGAGTTGATTTATGATGAAAGTGACAACATGTGTGCTGTTACCTTTAGCTTTGTGCTGCTGTTTGAAAGAACTGATGAAATAAACCTGCTGAATGTTTGTCATCATGTTAGAGAAGAAATGTTGTAAAGATAAAAACAGTTTTTACAGCTCTTACTTTAAACTTCTTGCCTTCTGTCAGGCAATAATTCCTTATCACATTAAATTAGATTTTTGTTTCTTTGTTTGTTTCATTGTTTCTCGTATTTGAGAGTTTTAAACATCAAAACAAAACAGATCAAAGCTAAAATTACTCAAAAAAACAAACAAACATTAAATAATATGACAGCTTAAATCTGACATAAAACTGAACTGTAGGCTAAGCAAAACAAAAGCTAAAAGCTCAAACCAGCAGCTTAAATGAGTAAAACTGTAGCTAAAACTAAATTTATCAACTCAATATTATTAAAACCATAAAATAAGCTATTTTTGTTTGCAAATGTTTAATTTAGGGAGGATATGAAGGAATTTGTGCAGATTTTTCTACTGATTTGACCTTTAAACTGTGGCGCTGCTGTTATTTCATGTGTTAACAGATCCTGATTCTTCTGCACACCTTTTGGTTCTGTGATGCTTTAAAACACTGATGGTTCTGCTGCTGCAGGCTTTGAGCGTGAGAATAATTAGAGAGGCAGACATCTGAAGATAAATACCTTCCTCTCTGTGATGGATGAGCAGCTGGATGACAGATGAAAGTTTCACAGGAGACCAGATTAATGATAAAAGATAAACGAGAGGCAGAAAGGGAGATAAAGAGATTAACAAATGTTTCAGAAAACTGTGGAGAGGAAGGTGAGAGGATTAAAAAATTATTTCTGCTGTTTTTACTTAACATTTATTTTACATTTAGCTTCAAGTTAGCCTTGGCTACATCTAGTTCTTAGCTTTTAGCTACTTTTAGCTTAGTTTGTTTCTCAGTTAGCATCTAATGTGTGCAGAGAGACAGTTTTAGGATAAAATAGGACAAAATACAGATGTGTTGCAAACTGAAGTTTATTTGTTTTTGCTGAATCAACACCAGCTTCTGTTTGTCAAAAAATAAGACCAATCCAGCGTCCGTTTCCAACTATAAACAACAACAAAAAAAAGATAAAGTACAGTCAGCCTCTCATTAATCATCCCAGCTGTTTATAATAATTAGAAAGTGTCAGTTAAGTTAATGCAGTAATGATTTACTGGTACAACACAGAGCAATGCATCACTTCCATTAAAAGTGCAGAACATTCACTTTTTATCGATTGCTTCCCAAAAAAACGAGCGGCGGTTAAACTTTGAACACATCTACATACGAACTCCGGGGAGATTTCAGCGAGATTAGAATAACATATAAACACATCCATCAGACAACTGATGAAATATATGGCATCATATGTTCAGTTTCAGTGTTTATTATTCAAGATGAACATTAAACGTGTGTGTGTATGTGTGTGTATGTGTGTGTGTGTGTGCAGCAGCCTTGAGGACACACACACGTGTCCTTCCTTCAGCCTCAGAGCTGCTTATCATTCAGCTGCTGGAGGCTGAAGTAGCAGTCTGATTACTCAAGTGTTTACCAGGCAGGCTTTATTAGAGAAGGAGCCACTGTATACATACACATATCCATATTAATTACCACTTCATCAGAACTGGCTTTGTGATCAGGACACACACACACACACACACACACACACACACACACAGAGTCAGAATATTTTAATACAAAACGCCCCGAGCAAAATATAAAATCATAATGGAGGTCAGGTGGCCTCCACGCAGCGAGAAGCTGGAGTGTTGTTTTTTTTACGCCGCGCGCTAAAAGAGTGGCATCCAGTTTGATCCTCTCTGAGCCCGCAGGGCAGAGACAAAATATTTAACAGTTTCTGAAAGAACAACAGCGATTAGGAAGAAAAAATACAGACGGATTCGTGAAAATAAATTATAAATTTTATCGAGAGAATTAGCTGCAGTGTGAGGGATCATTGCTGAAAGCTGCTGAAAAAACTGAAAAGGTTTAATGAGAAATTTGTTCATGTAAGTTCAGCTGTTTGCTGAAGGTTTAAAAAAGCAAAAAATGTGTCAACAAAGCTGAACAGAGCGGCTAAAAACAGCAGAAACACAGTGGATTTAACAGATGGTTAGTTAAGATTTCAATTCAATTCAAATATTTATGTATTTCTTTAAAAAAAATTATATACAATAAAAAACAAAGAAAATACACAATCAAAAAATCTAAATAAAATGAAAGGTAGCAGTAAATGCTCACATTAGCAGAAAAACAACAAAAAAGAAGTACCAAAAACTTGTAATTTATGATAAAAACAGCTTTAAAAAGCTATAGCGAGCTGAAAATAGCTAAAAGGTATATCCCACAAAGAAGCAGAAAGAGCCTATATAAGAAACTGAAATGAAAAAGCTCAAATTAGCATAAATCAGCTAAAAAAAAAAGCTTAAAAGATATAAAAATGGGTTTAATTAGCATAAAAAAAGCAAAAAGAAGCACAAAAACGTAAAATTAGCAGAAAGGAGTGGAAAGAGAGCTGGAATAGCAGAAAAAAGCAAACAAAAGAAAGCTGAAGGAGGATGAAATTAGCACAAACAAATGAGTAAAAAAAAAAACGTGCATAAAGATTTCCAATATGTTGAAGAGTTTTTTAAAAAGTGGCCAAAAAAGCTCATTAGTTAAAAACAATGTATAAGTTGCAGAATTACTAAAACTCATAGCACCAATAATGAGCTGAAGGTTTTGATAATGTTGAAATAACACAAAGATGAATGAATGAAAGCATTTTACCACTACTGGAAAAATCAAATATTCTGTTTTCCTGCTGTAGTTTGAACTGGTAATCTATTAGAGAATGTCACAAAACAAAAATAACAGTGTGTTATTTTTTACTAAATGTGCTGCAGGGCAAAATATCCAAACGGTTCCACAAACAGCTGGAGAACAAACTGATCCATCCGGCTGCAGAGTGTAAACAAGAAGAAGTAAAGATGGATGAAGAACAGGTGACACTTAATTGGTTAAACAGAAACCAGGTGTGTCGAGACAGAAGGAAACAGAAAACCAGCTGGAGGAAACTAACAGCAAATAAAGGTTTTTAAAAATAATTTTAATCAATTCTTTACAGCTATTTTATTCTTGTTTATGTTTACTGTATACAAGAATGTCCATTTATATATATATGTTTATTATATACACACACAGCTGTGTTTAGGTTGTGTTTGTTGCAACTGTTTACTTTTGTCGATGCTAATTGCTAACAGAGGAAATAATGAAGAGCTTATCTTGTGTGTAGGTGTGTGTGTGTGTGTGTGTGTGTGTGTGTGTGTGTGTGTGTGTGTGTGTGTGTGTGTGTGTGAGACATCAATAAGTTTGCTGTCATTAAGGTTGATGCTAATTGCTAGCATCACTGTTAATGAAGTGACTGATGAAGTACTTCTGGTGTGTGTGTGTGTGTGTGTGTGTATGAGATGTGAGAACTTCTCCATCCCTGTGTGTGTTCAGTTGTGTAACCTTGTTGTGTTGCTCCATCAGTCACTGTCCTGCCGTCAGGACTGCTGCTAATTGCAGGCAGGCAGTGATGGAGTGGTCCTTCAGGAACGTTCAACACCCTCACATTTTACACACACACACACACACACTCACACAACGCTGTGCGTGTGTGTGTCTTGGTGGGATGGATTAATGAGGGAAGCTGCTGGATTGCACAGCAATTTTGTGATGCAACACACCAAGTGTGTGTGTGTGTGTGTGTGTGTGTGTGTGTGTGTGTGTGTGTGTGTGTGTCAGGGTTGCCCTTAAGATAAGGAATCCTCCTGTTTATGAACCTTATTAAGTTGATGAGAAACTCTGTTTTAGCATAGATGTGTTGTTGCTTTTAGCTTTTAGCTACCATTCTGCTACTTTAGGCTAACATTTAGCTGCTTTTAGCATTAAAATAGCCTCTTGCTACTTATTGCTTTTAGCATCCTACTACATTTAGCTTTTAGTCTTTTGCTGTTTTAGCATTTAGCTACGTACTCTACTTTTATCTAATCGAGCTTCTTTTAGCTTTTAGTTAACCTTTTGCTCATTTTAGCTACCATGCTGCTAGTGCTACTATTAGTTAGCCATTTTCTACATTTAGCTTTTAGCCTTTTGCTACTACAATCATTTAGCTAACTTTATAGTGTTTTTGCTACATTTCTGCAACATTTTGCTAGCCTTTTCCTGCCTCTATAGCTACCATTGCTTTTGGTAATTTTAGCTATTCTGCTACTTTTAGCTGAGTTTCAGCTTCTTTAGCAAATGTTAGATTTTACACTGCTTTGTTGCATAAAAGGCAGTTTTTCTAGTTTTTTTTTTTTTTACATTTTACAGGCCATTCAGCATCTCCAGTCTTAACTAATAAACACAATGTAGCTGCAAAATTTTTGAGTTTGAATTTATTTTTTGCTCCTTTTTGCAGTTCATCTAAATCAGCTTCACATATAAGAGGAGCAATCAGCAGATCTGTACTGGAGGGTCATTACGTCAAATATCAATTTCATGTTCAGTTTGGTAGAATGACTTAATCCCATAATCAGATTAAACGAGCCGTGATTATGTTCTAAAATCACCCATTGTCTGCTCCAACATGACATCCTGACTGCACCGCTCGCAGAACGACTCTGTTAAATGAATGAGCTCTTTTATTCTGAAAGTAAAACAGGGTTTCTCTGAAAGGTTTTGTGTTCATTTGTAAAAAGAAACTAAAAAGAAGAAAATGAAATGTTGAATGGTGAATAAAAGATGTTTCCAACTAAAATACATGAAGTCTTCAAATTAATAAAGAAATAATGTGTGTGTGTGTGTGTGTGTGTGTGTGTGTGTGTGTGTGTGTGTGTGTGTGTGTGTGCGTGCGTGTGTCTTTAAGAAACCTCTAGACAGAAAATAAATGGTGAGTAAATGTGTTTAGTTCTGTTGGTCCCACTGCATAGTCAGCTCAGCATCAATCACCTGCTTTCCCCTTTGAACACACACTCACACACACACAAACACACACACACACACACACACACACACACACGAGCAGAACAAAGCTTTAATAAGGTTTGTGAAAACCACAAACACAAACTTATTTATATTCTTTACAGAAAATGAGCCTAAAAGTTATTTACACTGAAGAATGTTATTGTTGTTTCTGTGATGCTGACATCCTAAAAATATGTTTTTGTAATTTATAAATAAATAATTGGAAACTAAAAGTTTTGGTGATGAAGCTGCACATATGTGAGCCATCACATCGAAACGAGGATTAAATCTAAAAGTTGTATGTGGAGAAATATAGGCAGATAATGTTTTGATTAAAATGCTTGCAAAAATTTAATTTTGTCAAAATATAACAAGAAATGTGTTATCAATTTATCATTTGAATGAACTGTCTGAAATATTAAATATAATATAAAAACATTTTTTGAAGCACTTTTTTGAGCAGTAGCAACAAAAAATCCGATTTTGAGAAAAAACACCTTAAAATTTTGAGATTTTCCCTGTAAGATATCAAAGTTTTTGTTTCTTTCCAGCTGGGAAATCTGAATATTCAAATAATATTTGAGGTTTCTTTTTTAAAATGACAAAAAAAATTACATAAAATTAGGATTAAGACCAAATGGTTATGTAATAACCAACAAGACAAATTAAGTCATATCTCTGGATCTACTAATGATATCAGAATGATCCAAAATGTAGTTTTTAAAGCAGGAATCTGAAAATATGATGAGGTCATTTTGACCAAATTTGACTTAATCCTCATTTTGATGTGAGGGGTCACATATGACTCGATAGTAGATGTTAGAAAACTATTAATATGCCTTTTAAAAACATCTTGCTGCATGTTTTGCTGTGTTTCCGTCTGTAAATTAAAGACATTTCTTAAAGGAATCCATATCATCCAGCACCTTTCATGAGTTTTATTTCAAAATGGCCGCCCCTTTTTACGTGCTGTGTTGATATGAGTCTCAACTACCAAATAAATAAGTAAAATAGAGACATTTCTAATTATAAATGAGTTTATCTGTGGCACACTCCAAATATCAGTCAGCTGTAAACATTCAACCAAACTTACTTTATTCAAATCAGTGCATTTAACGTTGCTATAAACACTAGAATGTGTCTATTTGTGGAACTTTTAATCCTCGCACCCATTTTTTATCCTAAGTTCTGTGAAGTTCAGAGCTTTCCTTGAACTTTAAATAAGTGCACGTTAAAGAGCTTTCATAAATACGACGCATGAAAAGAAAACCAGTTAAAAATAAATGAGTATAAAACTTGGCAGACATTTACAGTAAGCGCAGCCGTCGCTTCCTGCAAGGAGGTGGAGAAACAATAAAAAAGCACGAGCTCCGGGTTCAACCGTTGTTTCATCTGTTCAAATTAAAAACAAAGAGCAGAACGAAAACAACAAAAGCTGCTTATTTTTTTCTGACCTAATTTAGTTTGCAGAGTTTCCTTCGCCTCGTTCATAAATAGGTTATGGATTGATATAATTCCAGAGTTCTGCTTTTCTTATTTCTGTTTGGCTTTGTTTTGTTTTTTTCTGTCTCATTAGTCCGGTCCACGTGGCGCAGCACAGCACAGTCCATTGAGCCGCTTTATTTACATAAAGACACATTTGTTTGTATCCAGAGGTTAATGAAATGACTTAAAACTGACAGAAGTGACATAAAAATACCTAAAATCAATTATTGAAAAGCAGAAATGGTTTTTTGACTTTTAGTTTAACAGAATGGCCAAAAAAACTGTTCTAACTGTTTGGACTTTTTTTTGTTTCCTGTAGTCAGCATCACAGGTGTCTTCAGGTCTGTTTACAGGGTTAGCATTTAGCAGCTACCTTTTACTACTTTTTGTTCCATTTACTCATTTTAGCTAGCTTTTTGTAGAAGAAGCAAAATGCAAAAGGGTAGCTTAAAGCATAGCCTCTACCTAGTTTTTTGCTGTTTTTAGCTTCGAGGTAGCCCTTTACTGCATGCAGCTTTTAGCCAGATTTTTGCTACTTTTTTCCTTTAATTAGCCTAATAACTACATTTAATATGTCTAGCTAAATTTTAATAAAAGCTAAAACAGCAAAAGGGTAGTTGAAGCATAGCCTTCTGCTGATTTTAGCCTCTACATAGCCCTTTGCTGTGTCTTAGCTTCTAGGTAACCCTTTACTGTATACAGATTTTAGCCAGATTTTTGCTACTTTTATAATTTAGCTTGCATATTACTACATTTAATATGTCTAGCTAGTTTTTAATAGAAGCTAAAACAGCAAAAAGTTAGTAAACTTGTCGTTTTTAGGTAGTTAGAGACTTGTTTTTATAGTCTTTTGCTGCTTCAAAACCCTAACCAAAAAACAGCTTGCTAGCTTGAAGCATAGCCTTCTGCTCTTGTTAGCTTTTTTTATAGCCTTTTCACTACATTTAGCCTTCTGGTAGCCTTTTGTCATTTATGCTTTTGGCTACTTCTGTCTTTTAGCCAGGTGACAGGTAGTCACAGGGCTGTTTGGTATCACGGTGTGTAACACAGTAAGATGAGGACAGAGGAGCTGAAAAAGACGAGCAAGCAGCAATCTAAAGGTTGTTGCACCATTATAACAATGGAAAAAGTGTGCTTGTGTTCACGTTTGCATGTTGATGGAGGCCGTCTCAGATCTGATTGTCTGTGGCAGCTCACCTGCGTTTTCCCTTCAGCTTGCCACTTCTCGTCATTCTTCCAAACGTCCCTCTTTTTCATCTTTTATGCCCCTCTCTGTCTGTCTGTCACATCTTTTTTCATTCCACGTCATTTGTTTTTTAAACGTAATTTTTTTTCTTAAGTTGCGTCCTGCCCTCTGGTTCACCTTTCTGTCTCTAAGAACTTCCAGGCCCATCTGTAATTCTCACACAAACTCATCGCTCACGTTTCCTTTCAGCCGTCTTCAAGGCGTGTTATTTTTCAAGCTCAGAAACAGCAAACAGACGTGTCGACTGATGGAATCATCCTGACAAACGATGAAACCTGTGAAATCACTCATTTGGAGCAACAGGGCTTACATACACAGATTGGGTTGGGACAGGGGTCTGCAACCTTTCTGCTTGTCGGCTCACTAATGAAATGTGTCCAGAGCCGCAAAACAAGCTACAACTGGGATTATCAACTGCTGGTCCGTGGGCCTTTTTGAGGCCTTTTCAGGAACCTTAATGGCCAGTGTAGGTGACATTAGCTGCGTTTCCATTGACCATGAAAATGCGCAAATTAGAATTTCGAAAATAAATTTGCTCAATGGAAACACGTCAATTTCGAAAAACTTAAGTTTTCTACAAAATGGTTTTTGCGCTAGGATGAGGTGGTTTTTCAGCCATATCGAAATTGGTGTATTTCGCAAAACTGCAATGGAAAGACTTTTTTCGCATCACGGGAGTCACCGTCTGGCCACGCCTGTGCGAGTACTGGACCCAGTCTGGCCGCCTCCGTGCGAGTACTGGACCCAGTCTGGCCGCCTCCATGCGGGTACTGGACCCAAGCCAGTACTCACACCCCTGAGAAAAATGTCCGGCTCCACCACTGCTCCTTCGTAGTTGCAATCCGGCTAAATGTGACCTTTTTTTTTTACAGTCATAAAGGAAGTGAACTGAGCAAATAAGAACACATAAAACTCACTTATCAGTAGGTTTCAGAGCTGCTGGCAGGTTGAACTTTGAACTCTGGAGTGAAACATGTGACGAACAGATAAGACGTTTAATAAAAACCACCTGACGTGTGAAACAAAGCAGGAAGCGGTTCGGGAGGATTAACAGATTCAACAAACTCAGAGCTTTTTCTGCTACGGAGGAGTAAAACTGCTGCTTCTCTGAAGGTGTGTTTGACCTAAAACTGGTGGGAAGAAGCTGAGCCGTGACTTTCTGTATGAAATGTCTTCAGAGAACCTGTTACAGGAACCGGATCAGAGGTCCGGCTCGGGGAGCCTCTGCTCTCAGCACAGTGAGCAGCTTAAGCTCTTCTGTCTGGACCACCAGCTGCCCGTGTGTGTCGTCTGCAAGGACTCAAAGAAACACCACAAGCACAGGTTCAGACCCATCGACGAAGCCGCTCAGGACCACCGGAGGGAGCTGGTGAGGGTCCTGAAGCCCCTGAAGAAGAAGCTGGAGCTCAGGATGAAAGATAAGCAGAAGTTTGAGGAAACGGTTGAACACATCAGAGTCCAGGTCAAGCAGACGAAGAGGCAGATCACAGAGCAGTTCAGGAAGCTGCACCAGTTTCTAGCAGAGGAAGAGGAGAACAGGTTGGCTGCGTTGAGGGAGGAAGAGGAGCAGAAGGGCGGGGCCATGAAGCAGATGCTGACGTCTCTCAGTTTGGAGATAGAAGTTCTCTCGGAAACGATCGGCGCCACTGAGGAGGAGCTGAGAGGCGAGGACATCTCCTTCCTCTGCGGTTATAAGGCGGCGGTGGAGCGAGTGCAGCGCTGCCCCCTGCTGGAGGAGCCTCAGATACCTTCAGGAGCGCTGATAGACCAGGCCAAACACCTGGGCAACCTGGCCTTCAGCGTCTGGAACAACATGAAGGACCTGGTCTCCTACACCCCCATCGTCCTGGACCCGAACACCGCCCACCCGACCCTCGTCCTGTCCGCAGACCTGAGCGGCGTCCGGCAGGAAGAGGAGCTGCAGCTTCCCAGGAACCCGGAGAGATTCGACGATTACAACTCAGTCCTGAGCTCGGAGGGTTTCGACTCCGGCGCTCACAGCTGGGAGGTGGAGGTCAAACACAGCTCCAGCTGGGGGCTCGGCGTGTTGGCGGAGTCGGTCCAGAGGAAGGGGAGCATGCACGCCGGGCTGTGGGTGGTCTATTTGTACAAAGGGAAATACACGGCGTGGTCTCCGACGGCGCCGCACGCCGACCTCTCCGTGGAGAAGAAACCTCTGAGGGTCCGAGTGAATCTGGACTGGAGGAGAGGAAAACTGTCCTTCTCTGACCCGGACACAAACACCTACCTGCACGTCTTCGAGCACACCTTCACCGAGAGGATGTTCCCCGTCATCAACGCCTGGGACAAAATAAATGTTTTACCCATGAAGATCTCTGTGACAAAATGGCAGCTCTGATACAAGAAACTGAAAACACAGAAAATAAATTCAATCATTTAACCTGTAAACAAGTCCGCGTTCTGTTTTAAATTTCGTTTTACTTTAAACCCTCATGACTCCTTAAGTTAAAAATTCAGATTATTAGCTTTGAAAAGAGACCAAGCTTGTGAATATACTCTTTTACTTTTTAAGGTGTTTATGGTATTTTAGGCCCACAGGTTAAGGGGTTAAATACAAGAAGTCAAAGAAAACATCTTTATATTTAAGAAACTTGACACAATACACAGGATTTTTTTCTATTTTGTCACATAATTGGGATGTTTTCTTTTGAGTTTGGTTCAGCCAAAGTGAAACAGACATCCAGGGTTATTATAGTTAACTAAAACTGAAATTGAGCATTAAAGTATTGAATGATGGAACTTATGTTTGGGTCCCTCAACTGTTGTTGAATGATTTTAGTTTCAATTTCAGTTTCTGAGATTTTAGGTTGAACATGGCTAATGTTGTTAGCAAGTTTGTCTGCTTTTTTAGTTAGTGTGGATGAGTTTTGTTTACTCTTTGAGTTTACATGCTGAGTCGGGCTCTGATTCAGCTGTTTCTCTGCTT
>JARVGW010217105.1:0-13994 GCA_031762495.1 Anablepsoides rubrolineatus | reverse complement strand
GTATCGGCCATTTCTCAAAGTTGCAATATCGGAATAATATCGGAAGTGAAAAAGTTGTATCGGGACACCCCTATTAACTTCTGCTAAGTTTCCTTGAGCATTCGTGCTTTACAGCTTGTGGACCTAAGTAATTTTCAGAGCGCTTTAGAATTTGTGCAACTAACTTTTCAAGTAGCACTGCCCACCACTGCTCCTTGACAGTTGCAGCCCAGTGAGATACAACCTTTAGCCATTAGCACTAATCTCAGCTCAAGATAGATGAGTTAAGCTCCCTCTTCATTGACAAGTCTCACTCTATTCAGTTCTGGCCTGTTTGGTTTTGTTGAGTGTGTCTGACCATGGTTTATCAATGCTTTTGCCATATGATTCCAAAACAGGTGTCTCTCTCCAGGACGAGGTTTGCAGGATAAGTTTGTACAAGTAACACGTCATCTCTGTCAATTAACCCAAGAGCCAATCCACGAAACGCATTCTGCTGATGTCAAAATTGTAAGTGTGGCGCAATACCCGGTGTCAGCTGCTGTGTGAGGTTGGAACCAGAAATGGAGACACATTTGGCTGAGCCTGAACCGAGGAGTACTGCATACAGGCAAACCACTGGAGATGGGACTGCTGGATCTGTAACAGCTCTCAGTGTAAATGTATGACAGAGTTATCCTTCAAGAACCAATTAAAGGTGGTTTATTCACAACATTTCACCTTACAGCTTTTCTTGGCATTCTAACAAGATTGTATTCTGTGCTCTTTTCATTGAACCGGAGCACACTAGAGCACTGATCTGATAAATGTAGCAAGCCTTGGATTCTGCATTATTGCTGGCATGCAAACATTAACAGGAAACATCTGGAGCAACATCTGAGGCGCCCAACAGGAGCTGGCATTAGGAGTGGGGCCTGTTGTGCACCCTGAAAATGCCTCTTTATTAGTTCCTAAATTAATTACAACCCAAGCCCAAACACCAGACACCATGTTTCCACCAGAGAGCTGGAAGAGGACCTGCAGGACCTGAGCCAGGTGGTTATAAAAACCAGCACCATCATTCAGTGGCTTCCTACTTTCTGCTGCTGACAAGTCCACTTAAAGTGGCTCAGTGGGCTTGTGGAAGTTCCACCATGTGATCACAATGGGAGGTTCAGGCCCTGTTTACATGACGAAAAATCTCTGGAAAAGGGTTTTTCAATGGTTATTTTTTTTTTTGGGGGGGGGGACTTTGCAAATAACGCTTTGTTGTGGAAGTCATTTAGAATGAAGCTGTTTAGGACAAACCTTGAAAATAGTTAGTTCTTAGGGTGTGCATTGTGAATAACTGGGCTACTACTAGAACAAATTTCACTTTAGAAATTTGAGAGGTAGAGCCATTTTTGTGTAAGTTAAGACTAATGAGCTGTGGTGGACATCTTGAATCAAATCGACTCTAAAGGTAAACAGTTGTAGACGCGCCTCCACTGATTACTTCCTGAGAAGTAATCAGTGTTTTTAACATGATTCTTAGAGCTGCAGCTTGATATGAATGAAGAAACACAGATAATTTATTTTCTGTCATTGCAGCCACTCAAACTTCTGCAGGCAACTGGACAGCTAAGTGGCATTTCTTATTTTCCATATCTAAAAATTTAAATTCAACTAGTCATAATTACATTTGAAATATCCTGATTTGTAATTACGGATGTGTGACCCTTCAAATGACAAATCTGGTAATGTAATTTAAGATATCTTGAATTACATTTTGACTAGTCAAAATTCCTTTAAGACATCTTGAATTGTTCTTCTGACTAGTCAGAATATAAATACAGATATCTTAAATTACCATTCCGTTGTTCCTAATCAGATCTCATTTTTAGAGATCTAGAATACAAATAGTCAGACAAAGCTAATTTTATGTAAAAATGGACTGCCATACTGCCATTGCTTTTGACCCTTCTGGGGTCAAAATGGCCCACGAGGCCTTAGTGTTGCCTCATTAATTGTTTAGACACTGGCAACAGAAGCGTTGCCTAAATTCCTTTCATTTTGTTGCAGTGAATAATTGAGCTAAGCTGTAAGTCACTTAATGTTACAAATTTGATCAGTTGTTCATATTTAAAAAAAGGTTTGTTGAATAAATAATAAACTTATACGGTGTAAAACCTTCGGACCGCCCCTGCTTCCCTGCTTGCAGCCGTCATCCTCCTTTTTCCCCACTCCATTAATCAACCTCAGTCTGAAAAATATTTCCTGTTTCTTTGCCAGCTCCATATTAGTACAATCCTTTAACTGAAACAAGCCAGCTCATGAGTGCAAGCCCCTGTCAGATCCAAACACAGGTTGGTAGGCAGCCACATTTAGGAAAGAGGAAAAGCAGACACTGCTGAAGAAGCATCTAACACACTGTTTTTTTTATATCACAGCCAGAACTCAAGTCTGAGACTCCTCTCAAAGCCTCTAACATCTTAATGAAATCATAGAATCATGGAAAAAAGGCTTGAAATATGTTTCTAATGTTTCCATCAAAATGATGGAATAAACTGATAACAGAAGACATCAGATGTTTGTCTGGTTGGTAGTTTTTTTAATCTAATCTGCAGTAAGAAAACTGCGTCAGTGCCTGCAGCTGAACTCTAATGAGAATGAATACTGTCAGGATGATTTGAGGAGGAAATGAGCCTTAGTGCATTCATGGGAGGTAAAGAGTCTTTTCTCCCATTAAATCTATTTCTGCTGTCTCAGTTTCACTCACGAGCGCCAGAAAGTGCTTGTGGAAAGATTCTTGTGTGCCAGAAAAGCAAAGCTGCCAACACCTTTGTCCTACTAAGACTCCCAGATGACTTTGTGAACACACCGGGTGCCACTCCTGCATCTAAGAACAGGAAACTAAAACTAGAATTCACAAACGCCACAAAACTGGACAATAAAAGACTGGAGAAATACTGCTTGATCTGATGTGTCTGGATTCACTGGACTCCAACGGTCTTCCACCTTCACTAGATCACAATCCAATCAAAAACCTTTGGGATGTGAAGGAACAGGTAATGAAAATGCAGACGATAAATCTTGGACAACTGTGTGATGCTAACATGTCAGTGTTCTTTTGATTGCTTCCATTTGGAAAAATGATGTGGCAAATGTTTTCCACCAGATGCCTCTCCTGACGCAGCCTGGGATTAATGCAGACTTAAGATGACAAGACCGCAACAACAACCATGGAGATACGGCAGCCCTCGATGCCAACATGTCAATAGGGACCAGAGACTCTGAGGAATGTTTCCAACATCTAGTTGAATCTATGCTATAAGGCATTAAGGCAGTTCAGAAGACAGTGGAGATCTAACCTGGTACAAGCAAAGAGAGAGCCAGATAAAATACCCGAGTACACACACCCTTGTATTTTGAGGACTTTGTATTGACTTCTATTCATTTCTCTAACTGCATTTAGGCCTAACCCAGACATTTTCCCTAACTCTAACCATTACTAGTCTATTCCTAACCCCAACCTTAACCAGGACTTAACACCATTAACCCATATAGTAGAGCTGCAAAAACAGTGAGGACCAAGAAAATGTCTTCACTTCCCAAAACTTACCTCACTTTGTTGGTTCAAAATACATGAAGGTCCTCACTCTGTACCAGAAACAAGTACACACACATACACACACACCTTTGTTCTCCTATCCTCATGGGGACTTTGCATCGTCTTCCATTCATTTATCAATTTATATATCTTTAACCCTGAGTCTGACTCCTTACTAAACTGAACCATTCATATTGACCGTCACCATGATGGCAGATTGCAACAAAGTTTAGGTTCAACACAATTTGCTGTCTGTCTTTTTTTCAGCTGAAAACACTTACTAATTGGCATTTTACAATGCATGTTAATGTTTTTGCATAGTGATCTGATTACTTTTGTTGTAAATTGGTGCGATATAACTGAATTAAATGTAATCATATGCTGCAAAAGGACAGTGTCACAGCTGTTTTGGTCAAACCCATAATCTTGGAAGATATAAAGAATAATCTAATGAAATACTTTGAATGATCTGCTAGCACTCTGACAACTCCTGTTTTTACCTGAATGGTTTGTTCTTTTGTTCCTTAGGTGAAGTGGGTGTGGCCTGGAGTTAGCTGCTGCTATACAGACAAGTCAAAGCGTACCAATAGTTTATTTAACAAAAAGATCATCTGTGGAAATCCCAGAGACAACAGACAGCAGCAGGTTGCTCCGACAACAACAGAAGCCTGGAGATTCACAAACAAAGAGCTCATCGACACAGAAGCTTGCAGTTACACACAAACAGAAAAACAGCTGATAGGTCCAGTTAAAGACATCACTTCTACAGCTCCCACTTCTATTTTTAACATAATCTGAAAACACATTTTAAATCAAAAGCACATGAGATATGACCAAAGTATGTTCATCACCTGCTTCTGAAAAAACAAGCAATGTTTTTGCACATATGTATGTTAACTGTAGTGTTGACTCATAAACCACTAGACAAATTTGGAAAACTCAAAGTAATGACTCGATTTACATCTTCAACTGATTAACTTGTGAAAACATACCAATTAAAGAGGTAATTTAACTCCTGCCACATAAAAATGACTAAAACTTACTCAAATTTACATGTAATTAGAAAAGTCTCATGTGGTAAAAGCTGAAAGTAATTCTCAACACTTCAAGAATGAACACATCTTGTGAGATGTGGTCATGGTAAAACACTTTATAATAAAACTGCCATGAATGCTGGGTATGCAGGTCTTCAAATGTGCTAATGCTTTCTTCTGTTTCTAAAAACAACTTTAGACATTTTACATTACATTTTAACAGATATGATTGACAGCTTTATTTCACATATTTTCCACTCCATTAGCTAGCTACAATGACATTGGTTTCATGTTACATCTCATCTGTAATGTTTCCAAATTTGGGAAGGGCTACAACAAAAAGGCGTGTGTCCTGACAAATGTCAATTTCAGACCAAGTATGACAAAAGCTGATAAGATGATACAGTCGTCCTGCTGATATCACTAAAACTCAAACTGGATGCAAATCTATGTGCAGATGCTATTCAAATGAAGTGCAAGAATGAAACCGGTCACGCTGAGCCACAAGTCACTGTAAAGCTCTGTTTGAACATGTCTTCCTGGTTCAGAGGGTCAGATCAGGAGCAAACGGTGGCACAAAGGCCAGTGTGTCCACACTTTACAGGTGTATGTTCCCAAACTAAAGCTACATCTCAGGTGAGTTGCATCAGACCTAAAATCACAGGAATAATTGTGTTTTACATGAACAAAGAGCACTCTTCTGATCAAATTTAATAACAGCTGTCAAAATTCACAATTATTTTACGTTCCTGATTTGACATTTATGAATTTTGCGCATCATTCATGATAAAAGTATCACTTAATACACATCATTTACTACCAAAACTTCAACAGAAATCAGTAGTGTTGTATTTTGTTGCCATCAAGTCATTTGTTTACATTTGAACATTAACAAGTGCACTTCAGAGTTTCAGTTCCGACAGATGTTGAGTCAGTAAAATAATCCCCAGATCTAAACAGAATCATAGGGTGAAAGCAAAAAAGTCCAGTTCTGAGTCCTTCTGAAAAAGGTGTGCAGATGTTCATGCAGGTGGCACCCCTGGGGGCTCTGTATTTGGGATGCCTCTCAGTGCCTTTTGCTCTGGTCTTCCTCATGTTTGCCTCAGGCCTTATGGGTTTGATGTAGGTCTCCACAGTCACTATTAAATATTCATACAGAGAAAACTTATTTATTATTATTATTATTATTATATATTTTTTTGATAGAGAGAGATGGATACACACACACACACACACACACGCATATTTGTTTCTTGACCCCGTGGGGACCTTTCATTGACTTCCATTCATGTTTTTTAGCCTTTATAGCATTGACCTGGCATTGGTCCCCACGAGGCTGCTTTTTTTTGGTAAAAAAAAAAATTGTAGGAAAAACCTGTCCACACACGGCTTTTTTTTTTATTAATGTGAGATATGGGATAATGCAACAAATGTATTAAAATGTCAAACGGTAGCACTCATGTAAAAACTCTAAATTGGGTTGAATTCCTCTTGGATGGTATATACCCAACTCATCTCAATGCGCACATTTATTTTATAATAACCTTGATTGTGCAGTTGTGAATCACAAGGTCCTATATCAGAAAATGTTCGGTAAAAAAAAAAAAAATAAGAAGTAACAGTAACGCACTTTAATGTCAAAAAGAAAAAAAAATACCTTTTTGAAAATAGTCTTGTTGGCTGTAAAACATTCCACAAAATGTTTTTGTTTCAAGTAACAAATATCAAAATATAAGTAAAATTGTAATTTGTACACCATTTATCCAAATTTGATATAAATACCTATACATTAAGGATGAAAGTCTGCAGTTAAAGCACATCTTGTTAGTTTTATTTCAAACCCATCGTGGTGGTGTTTACAGCCAAAAAGATGAGAATTGTGTCAATATCCCAATATTTGTGGATCTAAATGTGTATAACTGAATACTTGATAACTTGTAGGCAATGCATTTTTCACCTCTAGTTCCAGTGGCCAATAACTTGTTCTAAGCTGAACAAGAAAACAGCCCTAAAAGTGTTTGTTAAACAAAAAACTATGACTAATCCTTTTTGGAGCTGCTGCTGATCCTCTTAATACACTTTAGTTCACCTCTGATCACTACATGAGCAAACAATTCAAACACTTGTTAAATTAAAAAGGTCAAGCTTTCTTTTAAAGGAATAAATATCAGCCATCAACTTTCATGCCACAGTTTTAAAAAAGATCAACTTGAGTTAAGCAATGAGGACACACTAAAAAAATCAGTCTAAATCTATTTTTAACTCTAAGTTAAAAACACAGCGTTTGCACTCTGCTGGATCTGAAAGCTTATAAAGCTCTAGAAGCTTATAATATACCTAGGGCTGCGCGGTATATGCGGTAGACGGTAGAAACAGTATCAAGTTGCCCTATGGTAGAAATGTTTCCACTCCGTCATATCGTCAGTTACGTCATTGCACCTGCAGCCCTGTTGTGCAGAAACAACTGAGCAGGAGTTCGAAATATAATGAAGAAATATAGCGTCTTAAAACACGTATAGACAGAATAAATCCTCAATTTCCCCCTCCCGCTGTAGAAAAGTTACGTCGGGATAATCCCCCCTCTTCCTCCCTCCTGCACGTCGCGCAGATCGAAACTTTAACAATCGTAGTTTTTACACATCCAAGTTGTCTGAGAAAAACTTGTTTTTCATATATTGTTACCCACAGAGATGATAAAAAGATGAGGACATTCGTTCAGTCATAAATCCATCTTGCTAATAGAAGTGTCGGCTTCTGCGATGATGACGATGACGATGGCGCAGCAGAGCAGCTGATAAGATTCAACATGCAGAAGCTCATTGTATTATATTAAAAAAAGAATACTGGGTTTAATTATTACAGTTTTCTGCAAAAAATTAATGCTCTAAAAATTACATTATCTTTACTTTTTTATGAAAATTTTATACCTGATATATACCGTTACCGTGATAGATTCAATTTATACCGTGATATGAATTTGAGGTCATACCGCCCAGCCCTAAATATACCCAACATTATATATTAGAGGTGTGCCAAAAAAAAAATCGATTCACATAAGAATCTAGATTCTCATTTACTATGATTCAGAATTGATTTAAAATATCCCAAAATCAATTCTAAAAAACAAAACAAATCCGCTGAAGTCTCCCCTGACGTCGTGGTGAAGTCTCGCGTAATTACAAAAATATGTGAGAATTCACATATTTTTGTACCATAGGTTCTCAAACATACGCATGCGTGGAAAGTTTCAAAACAAATAGAGGAAAGAGAGATTCAGCTGGTCCCGTCTTCGTTGTTTTTTTACCGGGAAGACCGAGATTGACATGAGTTTCGTAGCGTGCAAGCTTTGCAAAAATGAAGATCAAACACTTTGGGAACATGACAAATGCACGGGGTCTCATAACCAGGCATCACCCGGAGTTAAAGGATTCAGAGCAGAGTCAGCCTCCAGCAGCAGACCGACACACTGCAGTGCTTCATCAAACAAACGGTCTATCGCCTGTTTCATCAAAGACTTACAGCCTTACAGTGTGGTGGAGAACGAGGGGTTCATGTACATAATGCACACAGAGGAGCAGAGGTATGCCATACCATCCTGTAAGTTTTTAACTGAGACAGCTCAGCCACAGCTTTACCAAGAAACTAAAAGGAAATATTTAATGAAAAATTTAGAGGCAGCTAGTTTACTGGTGCCATTTTTCAGTTATTCTTAAAGCTTCTGAATAGTCTTTCATTTGTGCAAAAGTAGTGTTCCATGTTGTATTTTGGTACTGCAACTTTCCTGTGAAAGAAAAGCACATGTTGTTAAACTGTAGCATTTTATTATACAAAAGCAGTTTGTTTTTGTTCCAACTTATTTTATAGCTGTGATCCAAACAGGACTTTTTTAATAAACTTTATCGGTGATCAGCTAACGGGATCGGGCTGTCTCCATGTTTACTGAATGATACACAAGAAAACCCTTAAATCGTTATCACGGGAAAATGGTCCTTGTTATCTCGTTATAACGACATATTATGTCATTATCACAAGAAAACCATGAAAAATAATTATGAGCGGAAAACGTCCGCTCTCGGCTTCCATAGTTTGTTACACCATTTTGGTCAAATATCCAAATAAAGTAGGTGTGATATCATGCAATAACACAAAATGTCATGTTCAGTATGTAGTGAATGATTTACAGATGCTACATCAAGTTCAAGAAAAATAAACAACATACTGGACACGTCCCACTGGGAGGAGACCCAGAGGAAGGCCCAGGACACGTTGGAGGGACTATATTTCTCGGCTGGCCTGGGAACACCTTGGGATTCCCCCGGATGAGCTGGCTCAAGTGGCTGTGGAGAGGGAAGTCTGGGTCTCCCTGCTTAGGCTGCTGCCCCGCGACCCGACCCCAGATAAGCGGAAAAAAACGAACGGACAGATGCTGGCCATACAGTCAAACTCTCATTGTCTCCCAGTCCATGGTCTCACACTTTCTCCTCCTCCACTGGCTTCTTCTCATGATCCTATTGGCTCTGAACAGGTGCAGTGTCAATTCAGTCAGGTAATATTGAGGTTAGAGAATATCTATTCGGTTCTCTTGTCAGTAACTCAGAATCCTCCATCTCTGTAGTGATAGCTGTGGACCTACTAACCTTGTGAATCAGGCAGGAGTGATGAGTTGTTCATCATTTGTACCATATATACTGCTGAACTCCAAAACACTGACAAATATGTCAGCTGTAAGTTGTACACATTCAGTAAGTTTTAGAATCATAGCTATATGCAATTTGCACCAGCATGTTTGTCTTTTTTCCCCTCATATGTTGACATATACTGATGCTATACCATGAGGACCAACCCTGGTCCTCAAGACACACTGCCCTGCATGTTTTGGAGGTCTCCCTGCTTTGACACACCTGATTCAGATAGTTGCAGTTTAACAAAAGCCTGCTAATCAGTTACCAATTGAAAATCAGCTGTGTTGAAGCAGAGACACATCTAAAACATGCAGGGCAGTGTGCCTTGAGGACCAGGGTTGAAAAACACTGCTATACGCAACTGTGTGACAGCCTCTTAAGAGGGAAAAGAGCAGCTGAGTACTGCTAATCTAATTAATCCATTTACCAGCTCATCAGTAAGTATGAGTACAAGTTTTAACCATATGATGCTTACAAGTGAGTGTTAATGCTCAAGAGAGATAACATCAAAGATCCTAGAGTAGTGACTATTGTACTGGAGAAAGAAAATATGTTTTTAAATTTTCGAAAACCTCATTCTGCTGACAGAAATATTATTCATTTAAAAGTTGACCTAAACTACAAAGAGCTGCATCTGAACCATATTCTTATGGCAGCACACTTGCAAAAAAAAAGAGCCAATTTTAGTTCCATGTTTTTCTAAAAATTGTTGGAAGACAGTAACATTTTAGGCACCTATGGTTCTACTATGACATTTTTAAGCTGGATCAGTGAAAGCTCACAAAACAAAGCATTCACAGAAGCTGGGAAAAAATAAAAATAAAAAAGGGGAAAGTGGTCACAGCAAGGTCTGACAAAATTGAGTGAGAGTGATCAGTGTACTGTTGGTCAGAAGTCTGATCAGTAGGGTTTGATGTTATTGTATCCTGTATTGGGCAAGAACATTTCACTGTTTATTTAAAATAAGTCATTTGAATTTCAAGATAAATGTAACACATATACATTTACATGTATTTGTTCTATAAGTGCATCACCTTCGTCTAAATTGTAACAGAACAGAGAGATGTTAAAGACTACCACCTCTGGTAGCCACATTCCACCCCCAATAGCTGCTAGGACTGTGAAGAGCAACACCCACAATCAGAACAGAGTCATCAATGTACACTTTAACTAGCCTGCAGGGCATCAGAGCTGTTTGTAGGTTCCGATGGAAGAGATGATCAATAATTATCACTGATTGAAATTCAGACATTCAATACATGTTCCAGGTCACAAGTGTGTATGATTGCAACACAAACAAGTGCTGCTAGTCTTAATTCTTACTCACTTTTACATTGATTAATTTCATTTCCACATTGAGCCTGAAAATTTGGCCTTTGTTTGCTGTAGCATTACCCTTTGCATTGAATTCAACTATTAATGTTCTAAATTTCAATTTTTTCTTTGAGAGGGGCCCCAGGCCCATCTTTGCACTGTAGATAGTCAGCCCCCTACTTTTCCAGAGACCCTCCTTAATCTTGAAACCTTTGAACCCTGTGTTCCAAGTGAAAATTCACACATTCTCGCAAGTTTGTGTCTCCAACTAGTCCAAACAGTTAAAGCTCAGAGAGATGCATCGAAAAAAGAAAATTACTTTTATACGTAATCTAACCACCCTGGTGAGAGGACTTTATTGACAAAGACTTTCCTCACTAGAAGCATGCAGCAGCGTTAATACTACCATGGTAAAAGTCAGATTATTTTCAAACCTAAAACCCTAAAGAGAAGTAGTCGTATTTATTTTGATCTGTTCAACATAATCGGGGGCAAACTCATTCTGTGACTCCTGCTCATGCTCTGACTGAGTGACAGCAACGTCAGAGCAGCTGAGTTTTTTCCAACACTTCTCTCTGGTTCTATGCATGCAAATGCTCACAAGCAGCTGTTTTTCTGTTAATTATTAATTACGCTGCATGCCACAAACAGACACAAGCACAAAGTTCCATGTTTGGTGCTCTCTTGCAGACTCCAAACAGGCTATTTTGTGCCATTGAAGACATTTTTGTTCTTAAAACCCTTCTCTTAACTTGCAGATGTCGTTTGATGGTTATGGGCTGCAGTTGGCACCGGCGGTGACTGGCTTAAATTTGGGCCGAGGATTGTCTCGTGTCTTGACAGACAGCCATATAGATCCTCCAGCTCTGTGCAGGTGAAATTGTTTTTGGTCTACTGCTCAACTTTTTTGTTCCATAACCCTCAGTACCTTTGATAAAGTGTAAAAGGACTGTCTTCCTGCGCCATACCTCAGCAGAAGTGGCACGCTGCGAGAGGCCTTGCTTTTGCAGTTCAACAATTCGACCACGTTCAAAGACAGAAAGCTTTTTGCCTTTGCCATCAGGTCATGACACTCTGGATACCTGATAGAAAATAACACTGAACCCACAATTTTGCTAAGATTTGGGTTTTTAAAAGATGTGGTCTTGAACTTTTAATCTGCTGATGAACAACCTATTTCAGCTTAATGGTTGCTTGCAATAAAATGCTTTTTATTAAAATAAAGGCTGCTCAGTTTTTTTTGGTCTCACTTCTTTTTGTATTTTGAAGCTCAATTTAAAACCTCCTTAAAATCCAGCAGTGCAAAACGTGAATTCTTGCCATTTTTCAATTGGTCTTACAATTTTGATCAGCGGATGGTGGTAAGCTACATTGTAGCCACAGCTGCACTGTGGCACACTGACAGAGTTGACACCAATTCCCTTGTCACAGTTATTGAAGGATATGGAGGCAGACATGAGGAGCTTGAAAGATGAAATTATTTAGTTTAACCAAAACAAAAAGCTGACAAGGCAGCAAAACTTACACCTGAAGAATCACCAGCAACATATAAGAAATACACAAAAGTAGAACATATTGTGGAACCAACTAGCTGATCTGAAAGTGGAGAGAGAACTGGGCTGATGAGGTATGGGAGAAACTTCTGCTGAATACAAAATGGTAAAAGGTGAAAGTGGGCAGGGCAGGCTGACTGAAATGCAGAAGCTGAACTGAGGAGAAATGAACAGATGGCACAAAGAACACAGAGGACTGAAAGAACAATGAAAAACACACGGACGTAAATCAAACAGGGATCACAAAACACAAATAAACCTAATAATAAAACACAAGAGACCATAAACAAACCCATCCCAAACACAGATCCTCATATTACTGCTGTATTTATCAAATAACCTATATGCTGGAAAAGCATAAATACATTCTGTTCTGGCTTTTGGTTATGTTGTAACAACCTTAAGTTTTCAGTTGTCTCCACATGGCCAACCTCTCAAAACTATTTCTGCAGGAGCCACTGGTCCCAGACAGGTTTCACATAAATGAAATAAAACAAGTATATTTGCGTGTATATATTTGTCAGTGAGTATGTTTAACAGCTGACTGTAAACCAGCTGCCACGAGTCACTGAACATGGACCAGAGGAAGTGAAGGAAACAGTTGTCTCAGGAAAAAATTATAGACAAGCATGTTAAAGGCAAAGGTTATAAGACCGTCTCCAAGCAGCTTGATGTTCCTGTAACTACAGTTGCACGCATTATTCAGAAATTTAAGATCCATGGGACTGTAGCCCACCTCCTTGGACGTGATCGCAGGAGAAAAATTGATGACAAATCAAAGAAACGGCTAATATGAATGGTAACAAAAGAGCCCAGAAAAACTTTCTAAAGAGATTAAAGATGAACTTCAAGCTCAAGGATCAGTGTCTGATCGCACCATCCATTATTGTTTGAGCCAACGTGGACTAAATGGGAGACAACCAAGGAGGACACTATTGTTGAAAACAAATCATAAGCCCGACTGGAATTTGCCAAACTACATGTTGACAAGACACAAAGCTGAGAGAAAGTCTGATGGACCGATGAGACAAAATGGAATGTTTTGGCACGGCACATCAGCTCTATGTTCACAGAGAGAAAAATGAAGCATATCAAGAAAAGAACACTGTCCCTGCTGTGAAACATGGAGGAGGCTCTGTTATGTTCTGGAGCTACTTTGCTGCATCTGACACAGGGTGTCTTGAATCTGTGCAGGGTACAATAAAATCTTTTTTTTCTAATATCTTTATTTCAAAACAGATAAAACAAAAAAAATGTGTACATCTATATACACATACATAAATATGTATTGGGCAGCTTACAAGACCATATGTATTGAAAAGGAGTAGGTTGAAGTAAAGACTTACATTGTCCAACCCATGTCTTGCTCTTCAAAAAAATTATAGTCTTGATTTTTATTGTTGTGAACCTTCTTTTACATACACAACTATCTCATTTACAGCAGAAATCAACAATAATACACCCCAGTGTTTCACTTAATCTCTAAATATCATCAATATTGGCCAAAACTCAAAATAATTTTTTTGTATTTTTTTTAAGTTGATTTCTATTTTTACATTGTTTCAGTTCAACATTTAACCCATTCCATAAATCCACCCAACACACACACACTTTTTCTTGTGGTTCACACCCTTTGTTTTTAAATTTGAACTCTCCGCTTAATTTATAGCCCCCCACTCTATCAGAAAACATTAGGGGTGCGTGATAGTTATCGGTCCGTTAGTTATCGGGCCAATATCAGGAAATTATGACGTCATACTTAACGGTCCGATATCATAACAAACAGAACTAGGGATGCAAGTTATCGATTAATGGATTAATCTAAAGTTGATTGATCTTATCGATCGACTAACGATTAATTGAT
>JARVGW010217073.1:0-14008 GCA_031762495.1 Anablepsoides rubrolineatus | reverse complement strand
TTTGACATAGTTACTTTATTTTAGTATAAATTTGGAATATAGGCTTGGAAAGCACATAACATCGCCCCTTTAAGATTGAACCCTGCAGAAGACAGAAGAGCAAACAAAATGAGTTATGTTGACCCACAACGTTCTGTCTGCCAGATAGGACCAAAACCTATTTAAAGTAGAATCACAAACACCCATTTGGAAAATGAAAAGCAAAATGTTGTGATCCATTGTATAAAATGTAAAGGACAGGCAGGACAAGAATCACATGTTCGCTGAAATTATTTGCCATAAAGACGTCATTGAAATGTACTAAAGTCAATTCTGTGGCTGATATTTTCACCTGCATTTTTATTTGTTTGTTTTTTATTTAACCAGGCAAATCATTAAGAAAAACTCCTTCTTACAATGTCAGCCTGGCGGGTACCTGAGACACCTGCATTAATGACAGGAAACATTTGATTCAATTCAGTTTATTTATGTAGTGCCAATTTATTCAAAATGTCTTCTCATGACACTATAAAAAGAAAAGAATAAGTCCAAATTCTAAATACAATTCAGATTGAGATTCAAATCCAATTACAGTCGAATCATGTTACATACTATATATAATACCCTAGAAATGCTCCTTTTTAGTTCAGAATTACATTAGTGCATCCAGATATGGATAGTGGGGCTAAAAACAAAACTGTCTGTCAGTGGTGTGGCAGCATACTCAAACTAAAGTCACATAGTTTGTAATGTAGAGCCTTTGTTTGCCAAATGACAAGCAACATAAAATAGTTTTATGATAAAGAATATGGACTATATAGAAACAGCTAAATGAATAAAAAGATAAAAAACCAAAGTTTCTTGCCAAAACTATTCACATGTTCCAATTCATGCTTGAGAAACCATGAATAAAAATGTGTGTAAAACGTTTTCAAACATCTTAATAGCTTTGTGACTGATTGTGACAAACAGTGTTACAGGCAGGGTTTAATCACAGGCTGTCGTTTTGTTTTGGTGTCAGATCACCTTGTTGATCTAACCCTATACCATGTACATTTAGAATCCTGCTTTTTGAATTGCTGACTGCAGTTCCCTCGCTGCCTTTTCATTCTTTTGTTTTTCCTTATCCTCTCTTCCATGCTGTCCATCTGAGCCTTTACTCCTGAGTCTGTGCTCTTTGTCTGCTCTCGGTGAGAAGGACGGAGAGGGCATGAAAAAGCTGCCATGTGACAATAAAGCTATTTGGTACTGTCACAAGTCTCCCATTGAGAAAGGATGGGGGGAGCTGAACAAGCAAGGGGAGCGACAGGAGAGTGGATCGGTCCATCCATCACGACCATGCAGGACTGACACAACAAAAGATGGAGTGCTGGGAGAGGCCTCTCAGCTGCGAGGGGCCAGGGAACTCGAAACAATATTTTTTGGCGCCTGTCAGGCTGTCCAATAAAGGAGGCCGATATATGAACTATCTAGCACTGATGTAATGCGCCTCATAAATCTGCTTTAATTACTCTGCTTGGGACAGCCAGTGGGAGCCCGCGTCTGGATTTATGGCATCTCCGCTTGGCATCTTAACGACTCTGTGCTTTTAATATCATTACCCTGTAATTTATTATGCTGCCAGGGTGCACACCCAAACCTTCAGCATAACTCTTGTTTATTTATGCCCGTTTAAAGGCCACTTCAGTGACACAGGCATTTAGCACATTTCAGATGGGCTTTAATCATTTGTCCTAATGAGGCCATTATACAGCGGTGTCCTCTGGCTGGCTCTGGCTGTGGCTTGATGGTTGGGCCGAGTCCTGGGAAGTCACTGGGGTGGCAATACAGAGTTTGCTGGGTCATGATCCCATGGGTGTGGGTTAGTCCTCCCCATATCCAGTGCAGTGCAAACAGCACTCTCTAAAACGCAGCATTACTGGTGTTCTCTTCCATCAGCCTTACTGGATGGAAACATCTTTTCATTTGTTTTAATTTATTTTTAACTGGTGGAAAAAGTTTTTTTGTCTTTTCCATTTCTTATAGTGTTCATCCCTCCAGTTTTCCCTTTTTTATTTGTTCAGTTTCTCCCACTTTATCCTTTTTGCATCTGCACATGTCAAGAGAATGAATAGCAGCTTAAGAGGATTAAAAGCAGAAAAGGGTGAACAAATAGAGTGCGACAGATAAAAAAATGACTCTGGGGTGAGGTGAGGACAAACTTTACGTTTCTGCTGCCATGTTAGGCTAATGGTTTCCAGATCAGTCTACCTATTGCACCTGGGCGATAGTACCTCCATAATGCTAGCTACTAAATGCCTATGCAACTGCTAGTGACAGTGACATATTAGTTTTGTGCCCTTCTGCAATCTGATACCTCTAAGTTGGCCACCATACTAAAGATTTGATTAATGTTGTTCCATTTGGAGCCTGTAATTGGCCGCGACTGGAGCACAGAATAATCAGGCATTTCTATTCGAAGCAGCCAGTGAAGAGAGAGAAGGGGAAAGAGAAGGGGGCAGCAATGCTAACGAGCAAGCTAGTTAATTAAGCCTGCAGCACAGTGACGACAGTTACTGATGACTCCTATGACAAACCGCCTCTTCTTTTCCTCCTCCACCCCTCCTGCTGCTCCTCTCATTTCCTTCGCTCGAACGCCTACATTCAGGACAGATGTAGTGAGGAACTGAGCCTCACACACTCATATGGCTGGTTTTTTTTTTACACATCTTTGCTGAGATCAATTCAATGATGAGGAGATTAATACTCTAGCAATAAGTGGTGCTGAATTATAGAGCAACTTTACAGTATTGACTAATGCATTTTGTCATCCTAATGACCATAATGAAGGCCTCAGGATAAAACACATGGGCCTAAATTTAAAGCTGTTCACTCTAAAAGCGTTGCCAGTGTGCGGCCATTTGCAACTTTTGTTCTTCTCCATAATCTGTAGAAGTTGTGTTCACTCTACGTAGAGTTGTGCGTTTATGGTCTGTGCCCAAAACTCATCTTGATGCAAGGCCAACAATCCTTCTCATTAAAGAAAAACTATTTATATGATTCGGCCTTTATTAACAACACAATGCAGTTCAGTTTAAATTTTAAATGGCACACACACGTATTTAACATCTTATAGCCAACCAGGCACCTCAAACTGCACAGTTTGTGTTCTCACTGACCCATCCATCCACACACAACACTATGGCTGCAATGATTAGTCGACGTAACTGATGACGTCAATTTAAAAAACAAATCATTCTACTGAATTATGAGTTAATAAAGTTAGTAGAAAACATTTATTTTATATATGTATTATGATTAAAATGTTTTGTAAAGCATTTTGGATACTGAAAATGTCAAAGGTCTTTTTTTTTTTTTGAGGATTTGGGCTATGGTGGGCATCTCTGACTAACAAACAAAAAACTGTTGAGATTTTCATTTGCTCTCCAAAAACTGCGTCAGAGAGTCTTTTGAGAAAATGTTGATCATAACACAGTAAAAGTCTCACCAAAGGTTTTTAAACTGTCATTTGTCTGTGATGTCAAACAAAAATAACATTATTCCATGGATTTTTCTTTGAAATATCAAATAATATCCATGTACCATTTATACATGACAATAGGCTTTTTATAGGAAAAAATAGCCTCTTTTGACAAACAGTACAAAGAACCCAGAGATCTTACAAACCTTCCTGAAACCAGAAAACCTCCTGTTATTCTTTGCTTTAATAAAGAAATTGTAAGAGAGTGCTCCCTATGTGTGTGTGTGTGTGTGTGTGTGACAGCTTATTTAGCTGAGGGCTGTCACTGAACTGTAAAACAGCAATTAAAGAAGCATTGGATTCATCATGTTCATGTCACAGTGTTGTCTCCTGGCATCGCTCTCAGACACACAATACCTTTCCTGACAGTCAATCAGTCAGTAACTCTGGCATTTCTTTATTACCCAGAAACATATCTGCAGAATATTTGTTACATTTATTCTTTCATAAGTATGTGAGTCACCTTTTTGGTCGTCTGAAATGCTGGTTGTCAGTGTTGGGTATCAGAACAGTGTTGAAAGATGAGAAGACTTTTCTGCCACCCTCTGATGAATGTGGTGATAATATTTTGTACAACTGTGGGAACACTGTCACGCTCAACCAAAACTATCTTGTTTCAAGATAAATTTAAATTTATATTGGACTTTTCTCTCTGTTTTTAATCTACAGGAGTCAACATGTCTGCACTGTTAAATAAGAGGCCTAATTTGTGTGCTTATGTGTGTGTGTTTGTAATAAATGACAGCTAACAGAGACGAGCAGCGTGTGCAGAATGACCTGTGTGAGGATGACAATGAGAGGAATAGATTCATGTGTCAGGAAGAAGGTGGAGTAGAAAGAAGAGTAAAAACCATCTCCTCAAGTTATTAATCTGACGCTGACCTTGGAATGACCTTCCTGATCTCTGTCTGACCCCAGACTCCTCATCAAAATCTTTTCAATGTGCAGGATGAAGAGTGATATAGAGAGGACTTGAAGGATAAAGGTTTCTTTGGGTACATTTAATTAACAATTCCATATTGTATAATGTTAATGTCAAATTCAAATTTATTTATACAGCACAATAAAACAACAAGCTTTACAGTTCAGTCAAGACTTGTATCAAAAAACAAATAGATACAAATGCGATACAGAAACACACTAATATAGAAAAATCTCTAACTGAACCTCCAACTTGGTCTTAGTCAAAGGCCAAAGAAAAGAGATGGGTCTTCAGCAGAGATATAAAAGCTTCAACAGTCTCAGCTGACCAAATATTAAGAGGTAGACTGTTCCACAGCTTTGGAGCATCTATTGCAAAAACCTCTAGATTTCAGTTTGGATGTAGGAACATCTAATAAAAGAAACTGGCTGTAGACCTGAGTGCTCTGACTGGAATGTAGATGTTAAGAAGATCACTGATGGGACCAGACCATTAAAAACTTTAAAAGCCAAGAATAAAATATTAAAACATACTGTAGTTATTTACATTTATAAATATCTAAGTGTCTTAACACAACCAGATGTTCAGTCTAAATTCAAGCACATTTAATTATTTTTTATATTAAAATTAAAAAATTGGTTTCAAGTGAGCAACTCAAATTAAAATACTGCAAAAACTATAAAGTATAATGAAATATTTAACCTATATTTATATATTTAAGGAGAGTGGAAGGAGAACAAATGACTGAAAATTGTTACATGAAAAAACTAGAAGCACTCAGAGAGTTCAAACCTCCGCCAAGGCCAATTTCCCCTATCCTGCAATAGAGTTAATGCACAAAAGGTGAGATGGAAACACGTTTGCCGAATAAGTTCTGATGTAATGAACATTTGAGCAGGCAGTGGAATTTGTTCCCAGTGGAGTCCAATGCAAAAAAAAAAGTCAGAGACTTTATTAGAGATGTTATTCATCCACAACTGGTCCCTGATTAAGCTCCAAAGTTTTCCTCAGTCAGATTCCACCATGTAAAACATCTGTTTTATCCCCTATTATGGGTTTTAACAGTTTGACTATATTTATTGGTGCTTCCTTGTAAAGTCGGCTTGGCATTTATTTTTGTTATTTTTTTTTTTGAAGCAAGTGTTTGAAGGCTGAACGCTTTCAGCACAAACAAAGACTCCTACGAACTTCTGAGCAATCACACAATAAAAGCCTTATGTGGAGGGTACCTCACATGGTTGATCAACTGTTCCCGCTGTCTGTCCGGTACCGGTCCAGCTTTGGTCCGGCTGCAGCAGGACCCTCCCTCCCGCTGTCTGTGTCTTATTCTCGTAACGTGAAGAGAATCGCAATTGCCTTTCTACGTCTCCAGACAGCAGTAACATCACCAACACTAGTTGATAACAGAATAGTCACAACTTTCCTGATAGTAGACATCCTGGGATGTGTAGTCCTAGCAAGTTTGCGACTTTACTTCCTGTTTCCTACAGTCATGCGTCTGACGTAATGACACTTTGCGTAGCCTGGCTGAGTCGCTCGAATTAAAAGCAAAACTCCTGTATCCACATCGTGATCCAGAACATCACCAAAATGTGATGGTGTGTTTCTTTGGCCAATACCCACATGTGGTAAAAATATCATGACAATCCGTCCACAAGTTTTTGAGTAATTTTGTCCACAGACAGACAGACAGACAGAAAACATTACCTCCTCCCCTTGGTGGAGGTAAAAATACTTTCTTGTCTATAATGGGGACCAACACTCAGGCTGTTTTTAGGACATTAGTCAGTCTTGACTAGAGACAGCAGGAATGTCTCGTTGCTCACAGCAATGTTTTGTCAGTCAGGGTAGGGAGGAGGTCACGTGACTGAAAACTTACGAATATAGGTTTCACCACTTTAAATGTGTTCAAGATGGATGTGTTGTGACTCTAAGAACATTGAGACACTGGTAACACTATCTCAACAATATGCTATATTCAGCCATGATCCATCCCCATTGGTTCCAAATTACACCAACTTCCTCTTCCTCCTATTAAAGAAGTCTTGTTGTTAGTGCAGGTTAACAGCACATTGCTGTCACCATATGGATGAAATTATTATAATTGTACAATATAATTATCAAGTTTATACAATAGACTAGTAGCTTATAATGCTATTTTTACATTATACTATTGCGTTTGAACAATCTAATTATCCAATTATTACAATATAAATATAAAGTTAATACAATGCAGGTATCACATTTGTACAATAGAGATTTATATTGTACATATGTGATAGTGTTCAAAATTAGATTTTCTTCTGTAACATCAATATGCTTCTATACTTATTAATTCAGTTTTTTTTTTTGTTTGTTTTTTTAATATTATTTTTCTTTTTTCTGTGTTGGCATCTCTGGACTTCCATACAGGTGATCAGCTGAGTTTGACAAAACCAGATGTTTTTTAGAGAATAGAGAATCAGACACCTGTTTAACATTTGCTGCAATGCCAGTGCACTTCCACTGAAGCATCTGACTCTGGGCAGGTCACTCTTTGAAAGCTTTCAGGCCAAGTAGATCCAGTTCAAAAGGTTGTAAATTTCCATCCATTTATAGAGAAATGATTTATTGTTGAAGCGCTCCCACTTCAAGCAGAACGATGGCGGAGGAATGGTAAACATTGACATAAATCTCAGGGGATTTCCCTAATTGTGAGCTGCAGCTCTCTTCCTTTATTTCCTTGAGAGTGAATGTGAAATGCCTTGGAAACAAACCCACATGTCCTGTATAGAGGCAGACATGCATAGAGGAAAGAAAGTCTTCACTTCCTTTCTGGGCTTAAAGGAGATGAGATGACGCTTGGGTTGACACTTTTATAGACACTGCCTCTAGTAGTGTCTATAAAAGTGTAAGAGGTACTCTAAGTTTTCATAAAATCATCTGTTTCTGTGTCTTTTAGAGCATTAAAACTCAATAAATAGGTTTCAGGAATGAGAACTTTAATAAATGTGATTTATAATCAAAACTACAGTTTAAATAGAAGCAAAACATTACATTGAACCAACCAACATGTTATCCTGTGTGTGTTTGTGTATGTATGAATGTAGAGATGTTATACATGTATGTAGTTTACGTATGAGAAAATGTAGACTACACTTTAAATGAAGGTATAATTTATTTTATGTAAGGTAAATCTAAAATAGTTCCCCATCTTAAACTAAGGTTTGTGTCTTTCTTCAAAAAAACTAAGTTGACTCCAAACCTATAAGGATGTACAGTAGATCCAACCTTCCAAAGAGTTTCATTTAAACAATATCCAGTGGTTCATCAGACATTTTGCTAACACTACAAACAAACTCACATTCACATACAACATTATCACTTTTTTAACTTCAGCTGCAGGTGGATGATAGAACAGGTGCAGTAAAATAACTTATATGTTCAAATATTGCAAATGAATCATGGGTTCTGTGAAACGAAGCAATGAATTGCACCACAGTCTGTGAGCTGCTTCTTCGTTTTTTATTTATTTTTTTTAATTTATCGTTGAGTTAGCCATCAATAATTCTCTACTCGTACAGCATTGTTTCCGTGCAGCACTTCATGCCAGAAGGCGCAGCTGTTGTCACGCCGGAGCTCTGACTTGTTGCAGCTGATTTATGAGTCTGGAGATGCTGAGAGTGGGAGACGGAGACAGAAAGAAAAGGAGACAAATGGAGAGACAGTGGATGAATAAAGCTTGATCACTTGTCTCCTTCCTGCCAGTCTGCCTGCTGGGCTCTGGCTCTGTGGTGTGCAGACCCCCCCCCCCCCCCACCCTGTAATTACACTTTACGACTTGCTCCACAGTAAATGCTACATAAATCTTGTGATTCTCTCAGATTACAACCCCCCTACAGACACATAGCCCTTATCATGCAAACATTGTAATCCTTGCCCGCAATTTCCTCCTTTTATTGGCAGTCACTTCTGATTTAATGGTGCTTTGATGATTGCTCAGTAAAAATTCTACATGGGGTGAGATCCATCCTGATTGCACACTGACTCTGTGTTTGTGGAGGCGTGGGTGTTTGTGTATGCGTGTGTTTATGTGTTTGTCTCTGTCGGCTTTAACTGTCCGTGTGTTTGCTGACAGAATCCAGGCCATGCTAGTTTTGGACCGGCATCTTAGAGGCCTGCAGACCCCGTCCAGAATGAGTAACTGTGTTGTTTTCTGCTTTAAATCTTTGTAAACATGTGTTCCCTGTTGTGTCTCTGGCACCAAAACGCCATAAAGGAACCTCGACTCACAATGGCAGAGTTTTTATCCTATCATTTATCACCAGGTCGAACCTGCCTTCTTTTGACTTTAAACATTATTAAACCAAGGTAACTGCATCCAGTCATTATCAGTTTACGCTTAGTATTTTCACTTTATAATTTAATTTTATAAATTAAATTAACCTTGCCAGTAAAAATAATAAGATTACTGGTGACTTACAGATGAGTTTGTGTCAAAAGAAGATGCAAAAACAGTAAATGTGCACATTATCTATGACCAAATGCATAAATATAATTATGTGAGAGCATAATTTAACTTGGACTGTCATTAATTAAGATAATCATGAGATTATTATATCTAGAAAAACTTATACCTTCAGCTGACTAGGGAAACAGAGAGTGGATGTTTTCTTCCATGGTTTTCTCATGAAAACAATAAATCATGTTGTTATCATAAAATAACGATGTGCGTTTTCTCAAGAAAACAACTTAAATTCCTGATGGTTTTCTCAAGAAAAACCATGGAAAAAAGTTATCTGTGGAAACATCCGCTTTCAGCTTCTGTAGCTGACAATGTTTGTCTCTTTGAATTTTGTTATTTTATTAATTTTTTTTTTTTTACAAAGTTTAACCATTTAAAACAAAACATAAATTAAATATACAACACAAATACAAATCATAAATTAAATAAAAGCAGAAGAAAGGAGAAAAAAAAATCTTATGATTTCTGTCCCTTTTTCTCAAATAAATAAATTTAATCAAAAATAATACAAAAACAAAACGTACAAAATAAAAAAATAAAAGAAAAACAAAAAAGGTTTAATTATTTCTTGAGCAACAATTCATACATTATACTCATACATATTTCTCCAACAAATTAAGCTTTATCATTCTCATAAATATACACATTGATCTGGCATTTTTAATATCATCCTCCAGATTATTCCATAATTTAATTCCCTGGACTGAAGTACTTCGTTCCTTCAAACTGGTTCTAACCTTAGGTCTCACAAAAATTTCTATCCCCTTCAGATTATAACAGCTCTCTCTTTTAACAAAATGTAATTTAATGTTCAAATTGAATGTTTGTTTGTTTTTTGTCTCATTTAAAGATAAAAAGGAAGTCTTTATTATTAATGATACAAAAATCAAACATTTATTGAAGCGATGCCTGTTGCCCACCACTGTTTGATGTCAGGCTATACTGTATGCTACTGTGACACTGCTACACAAAGCCCACAACAGTTTCATGTAATGCATGACAACATCACCATAAAGGTATTTGAGGCCTCATTAATATTTACTAACTTTAGCCATCCTTTTTACAGTTGGAGGAAATCTCTCAGCAGTCACCTCCCAGACTCTTGTCTCCAACAATGTTTTAAATAAGTTGCCTCCTTTGTAAAAGCAAGTCGATCCAGTTCTTCTTCTTTAAAGTGAGACTGTGAATGTATAGTTTCTCACACGTTTGATAGTAATTATCTTTTATTGCCGCCACTCTGACACCTGTAACAATGAGCGCAGGGATTTGTTGGACAAAGTGGCAGCAAGTGTTGAGCTGTCGTGTGTAAATCTGCACTTAATCTGTAGGTCACCCAAAATTTAAAGAGCTGGGAGTGATTGGAGGCTCCCATAGAACTTGTCACTTGGATGGTTTCCACTCCTGCCAGAACTGTGGCAAGGCCTTGCAAATGTAAAAGAGACTTAATAATAAAGTGCCGCCCACAGCTTTTTATCTTTCAGTCAAGCTGTATACAACCATCGTGAGTGTGTCAGAGTGAGGAGTTACAGTCTGCCCTCCTGTCTGCCCAGGATCATTTACTGAGCTGCGTTAATGTGCAACAACAACACAACAGTGACAGCAAACTGAATACAAGCGACACTTACAGAGGAATAATAGTGGGAATATTACTGAGCCAGCAGAGAAAACAGAGGCAAAAGAGTGGGCAGAGCCATCTGTCACTCTGTGTGTGTGTGTGTGTGTGTGGGGGGGGGGGGGGGGGGGGTGATAGATGTGCCTCCTCCAGCAGGTTGTACATCACTCTTTAGTCTGACTTCTTCTGTCACACCTCTGTCATCGTTCATCACCGGCAGCTGGGGCCCGCGGGGTCACGGGAGGAAGTGTGTGTCTTGGTCCTGGTGGGGGAGGAGAGCCGTGTGATTCAAAGTGCCCGAAAGAATCAACCACTGTGCTATTAATGTCAAATCACAGAATAAAACCTTAAAAACAATTTAGTCTCACTTAAGGTTCCACAATGAGAAGAGCTGACAAGTATGCTCTGAACCAGGTAATCCTGGTCCTCAAGTGCCACTACTGTCCTGCATGTTTTACATGTTTCTCTGCAGAACTTGGTAGAGGTAATTCAATCTTTGAATCAGGTGTGTTGGAGCAGGGAAACAGGTAAAAGATGCAGGACAGTGGCACTTGAGGAATAACTCTACATTTACTTTTACGGGTTTTATACAATTTACCACAACAGGAATCTTCTCCATCATCTACTACTGCTTATCTGCAGTCAAGTCATGGAGACAACAGGTCCAGGAGAGAAACCCAGACAACTCTCTCCCCAGTGACACTCTCCAGCTCCACCTGGGGAATCCCAATGTTTTCCCAGGTCAGAGAAGATACACAATCCTGCCTGCCCCAGGGCCTCTTCCCACTGGAACATGCCGGAAAAAAACTCTAAAAGGAGGCATCCAGGAGGAATTCTAATCAGAAGCTGGGACCACTTCCACTGACTCCTTTTGATGACCACATGGACCCACCACCCAAGCTTAAAACTGCCATGGTTCACACATGGATAAACACAAATGACTTCTTCAGATCAGGTCACATCACAAATATTGTTTTTTTACTCTTCTCTTTGCATTTTATTCAAACACCAGAAGGGAACACCTAATTTTGTTGTACTTGTTACAAAAACAATAAAGATATATTCTATTCTATTCTATTCTATTCTATTCTATTCTATTCTATTCTATTATCAACCAAAAGTAACAGGAGCTCTAAATTTAAAACATTTAACCTTCTGAGAGTTCAGTTTATTGATGGGAAATAAAAAGTGGAAGATTTTATTAACAACTATATTTGCAGCCAGTTAGGTTTGTAGATTAGATATTTTCCCCAAGAAACGAGTTCAAATCAAATGGTAATTTATAAACTATCAAATCAACCTATCAACTGTATAAATGTTTAAAAATATTAAGAGTTTGGACACCAGCTGTTTACAAGTTTTATTAATGGACATATAAATATTTTTAAACAATAAATTGAATTCCCAAAATTTGTTAAATGTCATGTGTGGACATGTTTTGTTTTGTTTTACACTCATATAATGTTTCTATTCTAGGACATCTAATTTTAAATTAGTATCTCTTCTTCGTGTGCTCCCATTATTAAAACAATAACTAACTTTAAGTGCATAAGTGTTTTATTAATTATTATTTTTTTATTATTCCTTGTTTTATTATACCTTCCTTGTTTTATTATTCTTTTACTTTACTTAAGTGGCTCTTTTAAGCGAGTTGATAAAAGAGAGAAATATAATTTTAGTTATTTTGGTCACATAAATCTATTTAATTTGTTAATATCTGCAGAAACGTTCACATTTGTTCTCACTACTGGAAGAAAAATGAAAGAACCACAGAGAAGCAGATTTGTATTCTGCATTTTTTTTTTCAATTTCAGAGTTGTAAATTATATAATATAATTTTGATCCATCATTTTAGAATAACTCAGCTGCTATAAAAAGTAAGCAAGGAGGAGTAAAAAAATACATCATTCCAAATATGTAAAAGATATTTCACTGAAATGTATAAGCCGGGACTCTCTGAAGCTCCACTCCTGTTTCAGGGTTTAATGTGTGTGTTGTAAACACTGGCGTGCCACCATACTGTCTGGCAGCAGATCATATTTTACCATGTTAACACACCATCTGCTTACCCTCATAAGCATTCATTACACATAAATGAATATACACAGTGGGCTGCCATAACACAGAGACGAGGCACACATGGATGTCAACACAAACTCAAAAACCCATGGCCATATGGACAAACATTTGCAATGTGTAAAACTTGGGCAAAAACAAATCATATATATATATATATATATATATATATATATATATATATATATATGTAAGCATGCAAACGTATTGCTTTGTTTTAAAATAAAACTCATGAAAAACACCAAATCTAATTGTCACACACAAATAGTATGTTCTTTTTCATAGTACTCAAAGCTCACGTGGGCGGTTTTTTATTTAGATTTTTAAAGGGCCAATATTATGTGTTTCTCAGACATATATTTAAATTCTATACCATAACAAAGTATCTATGTCACCTTAAGTTGTTATTAAAAGGCTGTTTATATGTTTAAATAGAAAAAAAAACATATCTTCTCTTCATTTCCTACTGTAAACACCTTGAAATTGGCCTCTGTGTCTTTAAGAAACCTCCCACCCCACCCTGCTTCTGTCCTGCCCATTTCAGCACGTCATCGCAGCAGCTTCTCTCTGTAAGCTTTGCTTGGCAGCTTAGTATCAGGTTCTTGGCAGCAGGATGGACCCAAATGCAGGCAAGCAAACAGGCAGGCTCAAAGTAATTATATTCATTAAAATAAAAAGCCAACGTGGTGGCAAAATGGAAAACTTACATAAATACAGGTCACGGAGGGATGCCAGGGCAGAGTACTGACAATGAACAGACAAAGGTGGAGTGAAAGCAAGCAGAACAAAGCTGGGATGAGTGAAAATGGAAACAGCCGAGCTAATGATGAGTGAAGACAGGTGTGCATGGAATGATCTGGAGAAAGGTAAAACTGAGGTGAAGGAGTAATGGCACAAAAAGGACACGAGAGGGAGGCACAAGACCACAGGAAAAACAACACAGACACAAATCCTAACAGTACCCCTCCTCTAAGAATCGTCTCCAGAAGATAACAAAACACGAGCACAGAAGGGAGGAGGGGGTACAAACAAAACACAGGACAGAGGGCACAAGACAAAACCACAGGTAGACAAGAAAAAAACAAAAATCGACAGGAAGTCCTGGGAAACGAAAAGGCACAAGAAATGTTCACAGATGGCCCTAGGTACAACTAATGCAGGGCAATAGTTCTGGCGGACGCCCTGGTGCTCGACCAAGGCGAAACTGGATTTCTAGAGGGCGGCCTGGAACTTGGTCGCAGAAAACCTGAAACTCTGAAAAGCTGAATGGGGGCCTTCACTCAGGCTATTTTTAGAACATTATGGTACGTTCACACCAAACGCGTTTTGAGCGGCCAAAACGCGCCCACCGCCTCAAGTTGGACGCACTATGTTCACACCGGGACAGAGACTAGA
>JARVGW010216953.1:0-14041 GCA_031762495.1 Anablepsoides rubrolineatus | reverse complement strand
GATTACAACTTAACATGTTGTCCCTTTATTTTGAAGGTAGAGGCTTAGATTAATTTGGTATTCATGATAAAACCATTATGTTATGTCAGGATTATAGTACATCAAATATAGCAATGATAAAACATACACAGAGTCCATATGGTGTTTGTACAAACACACCTACATGGGCACACACTAAAAATAAAATTCCAAACTTCATTCACACCATTCTTTTATATCAATACCAACACATCAAAACCCCTTTTGAACCATTCAGATTTTTTACCTCCATGCATTTTGCAAGATAAGAGAACAAGTCCTCCAATAAAACTCTATGTAATAAAGGACGGAAGCCCCTGGGGGGTTAGGGGGTGTCATCCCACCTAAAACCTTTCTTGTTATTTTGAAGGTATAGGCTTAGATTTATTAAGTTTTCATGAAAAAAAGTACTATAATATGTCCGAATTACAGTGCATCAAAAATATGTGGTTATAATGGGAGTAAATGGGACCCAATTGGGCCCTAAGGTATTGAGTGTACGGTCGGTGTGTATCTCCTATTCTAAACACCTTAGAATAAAGCGGGTCATGAAATTTGAAAAATGATCATAAAAAACACACCCTGGCCAAGTTTCATGAAAATAGTATTTAAACTGACTGAAATATTTAGAAAATTAGCAGAATGAACCCGTTTGGGCCCTAAGGTGCCCCAAGAGTTAAACTTATAAATACTTATTAATAAAGTATGAATAAATCTTTTATGGGATGGTTTTCATGACCCTCTGACCGACATCATTACTAAATGAAGAAAATATCATTGCTGAACAATAAAAATTTTATAAAAATTTCCAATTAAATAAATAAATATTCTCTGCATGATCTTTTGTTTCAGCAGGTTTTCTGAAATCTCAGTTTAGCTCCATATTTTGTGTCCTAAGTTGTAAGTTGTTTTTACGATGTAGGCTGATCTGTTACAGATGGTTAAGCTGTTGCCTCTCTATCTTGTCTCATTTTAGAACAACACTAATGTTGCTGCAGATAAACATTAGTTACCAAGCGCACAGATCTTCAGCTGCCTACACGCAAGTAAAGGAACAAAACTCTCTAATTAATATGTCACAGAGAAAATATTTTAATGACTTACAAATGGGAATGAGTGCGCTCTGCCTTGTGCCATTTCACTTACGCTGAGGCTGAGACTTCCTGGCATGAGGCGACACATACAGCAAATTCTTAGACATCTAAATTAAAGGGGGGCTAGAGTGTCGTGGCTTCAGATACATGTGCGGAGCCCCTGTGGTCCTCGAGTCCCCCCCCCCCACTCTCACCCCCCACCCCCCTCCCAATTTGCGTCTTCCTTAATCAGTGCCAAATGGAGATTATTTTTCCTTTTTTCCTGCACAGTCGAAGCAGCTACACAAAGTGGAAGGAAGTCATTGTTTTCAATAAGCCAATTTTATTTTCTACCCCCCACCCCCACCCCTCCACACACACACACATACACACACACACACACACACACACACATACACACACCGTTCACATGAGCGACTCTTACAATTTCCAGTGCTTTCATGTGTCGCAGTCAGCGGTTGGTGGGGAAGAAGGGCCAATTGGTTATAATTAAGAGGTATTTGTTTGGGAGCTGCGGGGTGCTAAATTCTTCATGCACATGGCCCTCTTTTTGTCATATTGGCAGCGCTGCAGGGGGAAAAAGTCCAATAACTGCTGGAGACTTTGCCAAAAAGCCTGTCAATCCCACGTTTTCTTGAACACATCATAAAAATATGATTTTTTTATTTCAGATTACATATTTACTTGGTGCTATCAAAGGTGCTCAACAGAAAGTCTAAAAAAACGATTGAATCTCATTTTCACCTATTGCCACAGTAAAATAATTCCACTCCTCAACCAGCATGTGCTAGTCATTATTAATTAGTGTTTTCCCTGCATTTTAATGAGAGAGAAAACCAGTAAATCCTCATACCCAAGGCAAATGCCCGCAATTAAACTTTACTGTGTGTTTGTTTTTCAATAGGGTTTTAATGTCCGGCTGATGCAACGACTTGGCAGCTTCACAGTCGAAGCAGCTAAAATTCCTTCTGCAAGGCAAACACATAAGAAGAGAAAAAGACTTGGGACTCATGTCACGCAACAGAAAGGGGGTGGGGGTCACAACTAAAACAGTACTTTTTCTCAAAATAAATGTAAAGCCTTGTCCACACGGAAACACCGTTTTCCTCAAACAATCTTATAGTTGTTTCAAAAAATATCCTTGTAAACATGGCACTGTTTCTACACGCCTTCTCAAAAACACTGAAAACAACAAAAACTCTGCAGTGACTCTGCAAGACCTGTGGGGGGCGCTGCACTAATATGATGAAATTACACTAAAAACAGGAAACAAGAAGTAGAGCAGGCTCATAAAGTTTAGATGCTGATTACAAAACATAAACACAAGAAGAGATGTTGTATTGGTTAGAGGTGGCAAAGCGCTATAAAATATTAGAGTTTAATAAATAAAAATGCATTAATCTTATATAGCGCTTTTCGAGACTCTCAAAGATGCCATACTGAGCCACTGGCCCCTCTGACCACCATCAGTAGGCAAGGTAAGTGAAGTGTCTTGCCCAAGGACACAACAACTGCAACGGCTTGACGAGGGATTGTACTGGCGACCTTCCGGTTCCAGGACGACTTCCCACTCTGCCACAGCCGCCCCTAGTTTAGGATTTAAGATTAGGGGTATACCAGTTTTCTCAAATCGAGCACGAGTAGAAATACTTCAATTAGGGTTCTCATAGATACCAAGTATTTACTGAGTAAGAACTTAAACATTACACAGTGAGTTAAAAAAGTTCTTTATTCAGAACAATGTGCCTCTGACTCGATCAGATACTAAACTAGTGAAAAATGTTAAAATATATGAATCCATGCAGAAAAAAGTGCAGGAAAGGGAAACCCCATGGGACATGGTTTGGGCTAATACGGGATGACATTCCTCAGTGCATATAGACTATGCTGCACCTAAATTGGATATCAGTTTTGTAAAATAATATGTCAAAAATAATTGTAATAACCCTGTACTGACCAGATAGGTTTAGGTTTGTATTTTTGTTTGTGTTTGTTTTGTTCGTAAGTGAAAAATCAATAATAATAAAAAAAAGTTAAAATAAATAAAAATAACAAAATACATTATCTTTCAACTTGTATACATTTCTTAAACATGGCATTTGCAAATTTTTCACTTGAAATGTAAATTGTAACACATTCAATAGATTATTGACACTGGCTTTGTTACTGAGTATTGGGACAATTTGTACCAGTACTTTTAAACATGATGCTATCGAGCCCAATGCCAGTATCAGTATTGGGACACCAAAATCCTCCTTGCATTAGCTGTTATCTTGCCAGATAGGTCACAAATAGATTTTTTTCAAATGGAGTTAATTTAAAGAGCTAACAACAGGTCAATGCTAAATGTTTATATATATTTTCACAGAATCCTCTAGATTTAAATTAATATTTTGAAAAGTTGCACCGATGACGTGTCCCAAACTAAAATGAATGCACAGATTTTATTTGATTTTAACAAAATATGCATCAAATGTATCTGTTACTAAACTTCCAACACATGCATTAGGAAAGAAAGAAAAAAATTTTTTTTTATTGTTATTATTTTATTTTTTTTCCTTTCCGAGGGAACCCCTGCAACAAACTGTAAGGTTTTTGTTGTTTCTGTTTCATCCTGATGGTGCAGACAAGAGGGGCACTTCTTCTGTGCTTGTCTCCTGGGGCAGAGCCACTATTCACCTGGTCAACAAAGAAGAAGTTTAATTCTCCACTGTGACACTCGGCTCAGCTCCGTTGTGTATTTGTGTGTGTCTGAGTGGGGTATTACTGCCATCGCGTTGTCATTCTGTCTCGCTGACATGGCAGAAAAGCGTCTGGGTCACAGAGTCAGCTGGCACCAGAGCTAATGAGCCAAACCTATGTGTGCATGTGTGTGAATGTGGACACACGGATGTCTTGTGTGTGTGTGTGTGTGTGTTAATGTGTTTGTGACAGATAGTCCCTCCCCAGACCCCCGGCTCTCCTCTTCATGCACAATGAGCAGCGCTCTGAAACATGGAGCCGTGTGATGACAGGCCGATCGGCGGGAGACAATGTGCTGTAATTTGTGAGGGGCCTTGCTGCTGGAGGAATGATGGGTAATTAAGAGGAAGACACTGAGAGACACTGCAGGGGCTCAGTTACAGGCAACAGGCCATTGGCTGTGTGTACTGACATGACAACAAACCCCTCTCTGGGTCTCCGATAACATGGGTTCCTCTGTTTCACACACACAGGTACAGATACACACTCCAGCTCTTTCTCACCATCAAACTCATGATGCTCTGTTTTGAACTATATGAATTTTTGACTTAAAAAGTAAAATTCTATGCTAGTTGGGAAGGTTTAATAAAAGAAGAAAGTGCAGGATAGTCTATGCATCTAGATGTAGTCTTGTTTTTCTGGAATAAACTGTGACATTTGGACAAGAAGGAAGATGTAACCAAACTTTAGTGCAGCTTATCTTTATATATAAGATCAAACATGATTCTATAAACAATAAACAAACGACCAATGAAGACAAAGCAACAGACGCAGTTTGTAAACTGTTTTAACAGAGAGAAAAAAATAAATCCAGTGAACTTTCTGGTGCACCGTGGCAGTTGTTTCATCTTCTATATTTTGGACTACCCTCTGCATCTCTGTCACCTCGCTTTCTGATTGGCTACATGTCACATTCAACAGGCTGCTAGCTCCTTTAATCTCAGGGAACACCACACACTGGGATAATGGACCAAGACAATCCTACTTGTTAAATATCCACAATTTGTAGTCTAAGCGGTCCTTTCTCTTAAATCACCACACACTGCAGGAATTTCTCATAGGATTTTCTTTAGAGCCATCATGATTATTGAAGTGTCCTTAAGATTGAAGGAAGGCAAAAATAGAGCCAAAAATCAGCACAATTATCTTAATTAATGTTGAATTTACTTAACTAAACTAGTGCCATTAAACCGAGTTGAATAAGTTATGCAATTTGCTCATTTACCTTTAAAGAAAATATGTGAATGGCTTTACATTTACTTAACTGGGTTTAGTGGAACCAGTTGACACAACTTGGTTAAGTATATTTAACACTTATTTTTTTTAGAGTGAATAAACAACTTCTTTTATGATGAGGTCCAGTCATAATTAAAAATAAAAAGTATAAGTAGGTGTTAAATTGTAAAGTAAAGAAATATAATTTTTGGTACCATTTTAAAGCTTCCCTTATAGATGGCTTATAAATAATTTATACATGAGTTATTAATTAATCTGTAAGTACTTTATAAATATTAAATAGATGTTTATTATTCATTAATTAAGGATGAGAAAAAGACAAAACTGTCCGGTTTCTTGCCAAATAGTGAGTCAAATCTGTTCATGTACATATTTCATCTAAAGGTGCCATATTAAACATTTCAGATAGGTTTCTACCTTGTAAATACAATAATGATTATATTTTACATATAATATTTTACTGTATTACTGCATTATACATATCCACACTTATCAAAGGGAGCCTTATTGTAAAGTGTAAAAGAGTACACTGTTTATAAACATGTATAAATGACAAGAATGGATTCAAATCAAATGCCAGACACAGAGGACGTTTAAAAGATTTATTTAAATCAGTCAGCTGGTGGGAGTCAGGACTTTCAGGCAGGATCTCTCTAGAAAAGAGAGAACAGGTAAGTGACTGTTTTACTCTGTAGATTTGCAGAAAAGAAATAAAACAGTTCACTAACCTTCTTGTGCAGGAGTGGAAACCTTACAGAGGAAGATCTGATGGTGAATCTCTCAGGTCTCATCTTTGCTGGTGCTTTTTAAAGTTTTTTTAAAGAGATGATGCTTATCTGCATAAGATACAGTACATTTTAGGCTTGATTCTTTTTCCGTTTGGCACAGATATCCAATTTTATTTTTAAACAATAATTGCAAAACAAATGGACAGAAACTGAGTGAAAAAGCACAAAATCTGAAAGAATGGTATAATGGTAAATAGCTTGAACATATCAAGCAACCTTATCAAGTCCATGTGAACTCCAAAGACCTTTACACTTCAGCCATTCACACACTGATAGTGGTAAGCTAGAGTCACGGCTGCCCTAGGGCACACTGACAGAGGCGAGGCTGCCATGCACCAGTGCCACCAGACCCTCTGACCACCATCAGTAGGCAAGGCGGGTGAAGTGTCTTGCCCATGGACACAACGACCGATACTGCTGGAACAGGGTATTGAACCGGTTAGGGTTAAGTTAACCCTATCCCTAACCCTAACCTAACCATGTTATTGCTCCTTTATTACACCTGAAGACAAACACATATAAATAAATAAATAAATAAATAAATAAATAAATAAATAAATAAATAAATAAATAACACCAAAGAGGTTGTTCGCTACCTAAGCAGAGCTGCCAGCATCATCAAGGACTCATCCCACTCCAGCAACCACCTGTTTAACCTGCTACCATCGGGCCGACAGTACAGGTCACACAAGACCCGGACAAATGGCTCAGGGATGGCTTTTTCCCAACAGCCATCACGACACTAAACAATAGAAAAGAATGGCAACAAACATTCAATTTTCAACCCCATGTGCAATACCAAATGTGTGCAATATATCTCAAGTGAAATATTTTTGGAACATCTCTCGTGCAATATTTCAAACAGTTAAGAAGCATATCCTGTAAAACTTCCTTATTCTTCAATTTTATATACAGAAATTCTTTGATTTTTTTGGATAGTGTTAGGATTTTTTCTTTTTAGATTTAACTTATATTTATTGTATTGTCTATTTTTCTTAATTTTATTTTTATCTTGTCTAAAAACAATCCACCTTGGAGCAGCAAATCCAATTTCATTGTAATGCAAATTATAATGACAATAAAGGTGATTCTGATTCTGATTCTGATTCTAGCCACTTTAGGGAAAGAACAAGTCATAATTTATCTAAAACCCTAATAAAAAGCAAAATGTCCTCTCCACCAACAACAACAGTCATGTTTTACATCAATGTTTTTATGACAAAAATTCACCAGAATTCACCAACGTCACTGTTCTGACAGTAGCTCTGCTCAATAAATTGAATTTTATTAATGTTTTTTATTTTTATAGTTATCAGATGATAGAAAAAAGTGTAAATACATTTGAATAACAAAGTTATACACTGAAAGTGAATAATGTAAGGAGTTTGTTGCTGAATTGTTCTCTCATGTGTCTGTGGAGCAGGGGTGACCTCTGGTCTCTCTCAGAAGCTGAATGGAAGAAATGATAAGAGCTCTGATCACATCACACAAGGCCACATCCTGCATATTATGCACATTAAACTGCACATTTTGTTTTTACAATCTTTTTAACAAATTTAAAGCAACATGCTCAAACATTCACCCACCAGCTTTTAATAATTACCATCTGCTACTGTGGACGGCAATAAGAAACACCTGTGACTGTGAAGGAATGTGATCTCTGGGAAAATATCTGGCAAATATTTTTTTAATACTTACATTTTTTATATGTTAATAGATGAAAACATACGTTGTCACATAAATGTGTTTATTTACACCTTGTTTTACACTATGGCCTTAAGTTGTAGCTCTGTCCAATAATATTAGTTTATTCAGTAAGGAATTTTTTGAAACCATTTTTAGTTACCTATTTTGTTCATTAGTTCATATTTTTAAACACGTTTATTTTTTATCTGTTGTTATTATTATTAAATTATTTTTATTTCTAAATGTCCCCTAAAGTGCTTTGATCCAATCAGATTTGAGCATGAAAATCTTGTTTAATAAGTAGATGATGTAATCTGTCACTTTAAAATACATTTGAGAGGTTACAGTCAATAAAATGTTTATTTATATACAATATTTAAAGCTTAAATTATGTTTGAATAAACAAATATAAGTATATATGTGTATCAATATTATTGTTTTTTATTATTATTTTAAAGCATTTCTATAGCATATAATGAAACTAAAGTTTTGTTTGAAACTCAATACTCATGAAAAACATGTAGCTGTCCAGAACATCTCAAAATTCACTCTTTCCTTTGCATTTCCCCCCTCCTCCTCACAAAACCTTTTCATCTTCCAAAAGTTACACCACATTACTACAGGGACTTCAAACCACAAGACACAACCCTCAAGGTGCAGAGTCCAAAAGCTCTCTTCCCACAGGCCGAACGAACCCGTATGAGCCATGTCGGCACATCACTCCCTCACATCTACCCCACAGCCTGTAAATCACCAGAGCTCGCTCTCGGCCCCATTAAATAAACGTGCTGGAGTCACTGACTAATTGATGGCGTTACGATCTGAACTGCTTCAGAGCTGCGCTAAATTGAAACCACCAGGGGAGGAAGCCAGCTGGACACTAGACGTAAGAAGAAGGCCCGAAGGAACAAAGGCAGAGCATCGGACGCTTTGGGTGGAGACAAAGGAAGGCGAGGACGGCCATCATGAGAGGAAGAGAGGAAAGACGTCTTTTAAGAAGAAACAAGAAAGAAGAGTTTCATGCGGTGCAGAGGAGAAAGTCAAAGATAAGAGGGGGTAGCACTGAAAAAAATGTAAGAGGAAGATTAAAAAGTAGCTAAAGATTTATTTTAAAAGTGCATTAATGGGAGAATATCAAATACAGTCATAATGAAATCAGAAACACTATAATGTTATAGACATTTCTGTGTTTGCAGGGAGGAGCTTTGTACAAACGGGCAGGGCTTTGTACCAGCATTTAGACAGCTCCACGTGGCTACCACAGGAGAGTCAAACATGAAGGAGTCACAGCAACTCTCTGTGTATGTTTTTGACAAGGGAACAACTGTATATATGTAATATACACAATTTGAAGCTCATAAAAAGTGATTTTGCATAATAATCCCTCCTTAAATCTAAATGGAGAGGAGCATAAAGACGACATAATTATATATGGTAAGTCCAGACCTTATTTAGCAGTTCCGTCCCAAATTCTGTGATGTCATACAAAAAAGAGAAAATTGAATGGGTTAAAATATGTTTCAAACAGAATATAAAGATATATTTGCAGCACTGGGAGAAGCTAAATTCAAACAAAAAGACAAAATACACAAAAGCAATGCATTTAACAACTAAACGGTGGATTTCCCATAATATGTCTACTTTAAAGCAGTTTTTTTTGTGTTTTCTACTTTTCATTGTCTGTGTTGAACTGAGTTACCTCAAATTATTTTCACCAGGGCAGCTGTGGCAGAGTGGTTAGGGGAGTCGTCCTAGAACCGGAAGGTTGCCCCCCGTCTAGTTGTCTCAGTTGTTGTGTCCTTGGGCAAGATACTTAACCCCAATGCCTCTGATGTGTGTCCCATCAGTGTATGAATGTGATTGGCACTGATTAGTCTCCATAGATGATCACATGTTAGCTTTGTAGGAAATCTAATAGAGTGCTGTGTGAATGGGTAAATAAAGACACAGATTGTAGTGTGAAGCGCTTTGAGTGTCCTGGATGGATGGATAAAAAAAGTGCTATATAAGTACAGTCACTGTGATTCTCATTATCTCATCATTTTATACCTCTTTTGAATATTGCTTTGACACAAACCTGAAATTTTTTTTTCTTTATGTTTCTAATAGACATTTTATCAGAACCGGGTGTGACCACTGAGTATAGATTCTCATACTGTAAAAACTTTTTACAGAAACAGTCACAGTCAGTTACATTAGGCCACTCAGAAACATGTTGTTTGGTTTTGGACAGAACAAAGTGCTTAAACAGTATATTCCAGACTCGTTACAGTTACTGCAGTTATCATCCCAGCTGGGAGATCTATGTCAATCAGGACTAGTCTGAACACAATCTTTGTTGTTGCACTGATTTATCTCAGTCAGCAGACACACAGGACTTTTTAGTTTAGAACTTTTGCAATGAAACTAAGGGTTAATGAGGCTAAAAGACAATACAGTTTTTGGTTATTAAAAAAAAATAAACATTTTGAAAGTTTTTAAATTTTTATGAATCAAAGCTGGTACAGCCATGACCCTCTGCTGATGATTTTGTAAAGTTAAATAAAGGTGTTCTGAAAGCTTTCAAATTATTTTACAAACTTTTATTTTCATCTGCTACTAAAAGGTTAAATGCATACAAAAATAAATAAATAAATCCTATGTCTCTTTGTGTCTGTTAGAGGACAGACACATGTTATCTCAGGAACCAGTGGACACATTTTTATCAAATTTGCAGAAAATAATCATTAAATGTACGTCTTACAAATGATTGACTTTTGGACTCAACTGAATTCAAGATGGCTGCCTCAGCTAATTAACGTCAGCAAACACAAAGACGGCTCTAGCTCAGTCAGCTTTACAAACATCAAGCATAAATTAGACGGACCACTGGGGTCCACTGTGTCTGTCTGTTAGCAAAATATCTTATAAATCACTTGATAGAATTTAATGAAAATGTTAGAACATAATCAATGGATGGCTATAACATCCAACTGAACTTATAGAAACTGAACTTGGAAAACACAAAAATAGCTATAATTCAACCAATTGCAGATGTTGTGTTAAAACGTTGGTGTGATAGTAGCTGACAGGGATTCACAACACTTACTCTAAACACAACAGCTCATAATATTACACATAATGTTACTTTTAAAGTTTGACCAAAATAGTTACAACTCAACATGAAATGGCTCAGTCTGACGTGGTATGAAAAGTGGCGGGCATGCATTCTGTCAAGGAATGTTAGAACTTTAATTTCAGCTAGAATGAACCTGTGAATTTGTGACTCATTTGTGATACACATCATGAAACTGTTACCTATCGTCATTGTCTGCACAGCAGCTTAAGCAGAGAAATAAATTACATTTTAACACCTTAACAGTCTCCTGTGAGGCTTTGTATTCAAGTCTCCATCAGGTAATTCACAAGAAACGTTTTTAACCCCATTAGCAGTCAGGTGCAAAGTCATGTTACGTAATTATCAAACTTTTATTTCCAGTTTGATTTTATGCTTTGAAGGTTTGTGTAGAGACAGAAAGGGAGTGACGGAGAGACAGAAAGCTGGATGTGGAGAGGAACAGGGAGCAGACAGACGGAGGAGGAGGGGTTGTTGTCTTTGATCTCCAAGCATGTCTGCCATTCTGTTTTTCCTCAAGGCTTCCTGGTAAGTTTCAGTTGACACCAGCGGGTCCACTCTCAGGGATTGGACACTAATGGATCAGTTAAAGGGGCCTATTCTTTATGGTCAAGCTAAGTGTTATCATCTGGGGTTAAAGACACTGACCATGGAGCACACTCCTGCCAGATAGCTGCTCCTCAGGGGGATTACAATAGGTCCTTTGCCAAAGTAAGGAGACAATTGAGAGAAAGTGGCTCCCTCTTTGTGTAGTTTTGCTTCATTTATCTCACTTGGATCTTTCTTTCCTCAACTCCCCTCTTTTGTTTCTGTTTTCCCTGCTACATTTTTCAGGCTCACATCAGGGAATAACCGCTCTAAAGCTCCCCGAATGATGTTTGAAACCATTTGTCAGCTGTGCAAGACAGAAAGCTGACGATGGATTCCAGAGGTTGAGGTGACCCCTTTCATACTGCAGTTTATCCGTGGGACCTGTCAGGGCCGACCGGTTCAAATATGATGCAGGGCTCGTCAGATAAGGATCACAAAGACAGCTACATGCCTCCTAAAGTGATCGTTCTCCGCCTGTGTTTCTGTTAAATGAACGAGCCGAGGGCTGGATTGACAGCTCATAGGTTGCCTCTAATTGAATGTGATAGCTTCAGTCATTTAGTTAATTGGCAGCTGGTTTTGATCACAACCTGTCACACTCACTCAGAGACTTTATGGCATCATTTCTGTAGTCAACTTGAGGAGCTCAGACTCACTCTGAGGAAAGACCTGGGGTTGCGTTTATATAACGTTTACTTACGCGCAAAACAGGGAGAAAAAATTGCGTATGCCACTTTTCACACAAAAGGTTGTGATTTATAAAACCCAAACTTGGTGTGAAAATGTGCGGTGCCTCACGCCAGCTCTGACCCATGCATAAGCTGGTGTCAGAGATGGTGAAGTAAAGCACTGTAGCCACACTGACTTAGATTTTAGATCATGCTTTCTTAACAGTATTATTTATGCTTCTGCTGGTGAGCCATAAGAACCTTTCATTTTAAAAAAGACCTTCAAAGCCAATCATAAACGTTCACGCATCTCCATCCATCTTCCTCCTCCTCAGACGACCCTGACCCACAGTCCCCTCCCATTCAAAATGTAGCACGACAGCAATAAGGTTCACTTTTTAAAATCCACATTATTCACTTGCACGTGGTGGTGAGGGGGACTGTCAGCCACAGATAACAGAGTGGGCTGCAGCGCAAAGCAAAGGGACAAGAACTGATTTCTAGTGGCAAAACGGTTGGGGCACTGGTTGGGTTGTTCAATTTTATTTATTGGTTGTTGTTGTTTTTTTTAAACGTCCTACAGGCTCTGGGAGAAAATTAATTTGGAGCTTTGGGTTTTTGAAAAAAAATCTGTTTTTTTTTTTGCTCTAAACGTCTGTAAACCTACAAATTGAGGGAAAATCTGTGTAAATGATGGACAATCTGTTGACATGAACAGTCGTCAGCACTCGTCCTCCTCCAGACGCACCACGGAGCACGTACCTGATCCAATCAATCGCTTTTGGTGACATTGATCAGCTGACTGATTTAAATACACCTTAACATTCGTACTTTGCATTGACTGTTTATAGTTGAGTGTGGGCGTGTAGAGGGTAACCTGAGGTGCAGCTGTGATCTAAAGGAAAAATGCTTGAAGGTGTGCGTACGCACGGTTGTATAAATCGTTTTTTGTTTTTTTTTGGCGTACGCCATTTTTGCCTTTTGGTCGTACGTTCACTTTTACTATGAATTCTATGCAATTATTTATAAATGAAGCCCCAGACCTTTAACTTGTGACTGTATCCTCTGTGTCCAAGTGTCACAAAACTGATTCAGTATTTCACATCATTTAAAAGCTGCTTGAACTCATAACCTTAATGTTAGTGAACTAGAAATAGACATTTGCTTTTGTTTTTAATTATATGTCAAGGGAAAAAAGAAACAACATGAAACTTGATTTTTTTTCCTAAAAGATAAAAAGTTGTGTAAGTACTTGTAAACTCTTCAGTAGTATTTTTAGTAAAAGAAAACAGTGAACAGAAAAATTGGCTGTTTGATTCTGAAGATGATGTAAATGAAAATGAAAACTTATTACAGGGAGTCGTCAAAGTAAAAGTAAAACTGGTGTTTGGGTAAGAAGCTTTTCACATTAATACTTAGTTAGTATGAAGGTAAATCTGTGGACTTGCGCCAAAGGAGAAATTATCAGAGGTGTCAAAAGTATTCACATTCATTACTCAGGTAGAAGTATACATACTAGAGTAAAAAATAAAATATCAACTCAAGCTTTTTCCTCAAGTAAAAGTATAAAGGCATTAGTTTTAAAACTACTTAAAGTATAAAAGTAAAAATAATGTAAGGAGGGAAAGCCATTAAGAACAGAAGCTTTGGCCATGCCACAGAGTGCACAATCCCACCTCTCCAAAAAAACTTTTTCTAAAGATCATTATGACTATAATGTTTATTTAGGCAGGTGCATAAATTTGGGCACTGTTGTATTTTTATTGATTTCAAAACCTTTAGAACTAATTATTGGAACTCATATTTGGTTTAATAAGTTCAGTGACCCTTGACCTCCATACACAGGTGACTCCAATTATGAGAAAGGTTATATAAGGGGGGCAATTGTAAGTTTTTCTCCTCTTTGCATCTTCTCTGAAGAGTCGCAGCATGGGAGTCTGAAAACAACTTTCAAATGAACTGAAAACAAATATTGTTCACCGTCGTGGTTCAGGGGAAGGATACAGAAAGTTATCTCAGAGAAGTGAAGGATGTTGAGAACAGTCAGAGTCAACCCACAGAGCAGCACCAAAGACCTACATCATCATCTTGCTGCTGATGGAG
>JARVGW010216903.1:0-14065 GCA_031762495.1 Anablepsoides rubrolineatus | reverse complement strand
TGCCTTCTCCCTCCCACCACTCTGGCCTGGGGAAGAGTGTTTGCCTCTCCGGGCACCAGTCTGTTGCTCTCCCCTGGAGTAGCCGCACAGTGCAGGGCAGTTCATCGTCAAGAGATCTAGCTGCATGCAGTGCGGCTACTCCCAGGGCTAAGTAGGGAAAGTCACTGGAGCGTCTTGGTGCTGGGGAGACTAGCACACGTCGCAGCCTTCAGGCTTCCATGTCACCAACGCTGTGGTGCAGGAGTCTCCAGTCTTCCTCAGTTTGTCTTCCCCAGCTCCAGAAATCGGTGGAGGATGCATGTTTGCCTCCCCAGCACCAGAGCACCTACTACTGTCGTAACATTGTGCATCTGCTCATAGTAGTCATTTATTTTTATGTTTCTGAAGCACTAACATGAACGCCATGTTTGGAGGGCGGAGTTTACGTAAACAAAAGATTGGGAGATGGTTGCCAATAGCAACCTATGCATAACAGCATGAGGGAGAGCCAAAGAACAGGCAGAACTGAAAAGGTGAAATTTCCTTATCTGAGATTTAGTTTGTGAATGAAATCAAATGAACATGTTTTGTATAGCCCACAGATGTATCCTAACTTGTTCTAGGACCCCCATAATAGGTTTTTAAAAACTCTGGATCAGTGATAAAAAGTTTTCAGCATGTTCAGTGTCAGTTCAGCCTTCTTCCGGAAGTATAACCACTGCTGAGCCACAGTGGTATTTGTCATTTGAGGTCCATGTGCTCACCAAGGAACCTGACACTGGACACCCTCTCTATTGTCATCATCCTCAACCTGGAGTCTCCTGATTCTCATGGCTAGTTTCTTGGTCTCCTCTGTGTTCAGAGAGTTGGACAAAATCATACTGTGTGCATTTAATCAGAAAAACTGTCACTGAATAATATTTGGCAATTGGTGATTACTATGATCAATGCTGACCAGGAGCAGACTGGAATATGGGACTGCCTGGTAATCTGCTCGGCACTCCGTCTAAAAGAAATAATGAATTGCCTTCTACCTCATCAAAGTCCTCACAAAGTCCCTCCATCTTTGCCTTTGAACATCTATTTTCTGTCTGAAAGGATTGTGTCTGCAGCTCCATCTGAATCAGCTGCAGCTGCACCTTCAAATTTCACCTCATTATTTTGACTCAGACACAAAAACTAACTAAACTAAACACTAAACTACACCCTGACTATAAAATGTAAATGATATGCAGATATAAGTCTCTCAGTGCTTTCTCTCGCTGTCTCCATTGCCACCAAACTTTGAACCTGTCTTTCACTGCCTGCCTCTAAAACATGCTTGAAATATGACAAAGTATTTTTTAAAAACGTGTCTTAAATTATTTAGCCTAAATCTGGTTTTATTTGGCCTATAAGCTATTTAAAAGCTATTTGACATCTGTAATTTTCATACATTGAAACAGAGAGGGCATATCTTTCCTGCCAGAGCAATCAAAATTAGTCACATGACTAAGATGTGCCAATGTGGGACTTCAAGGGATTAATTAGTTATTACCATTAATCATGATTAATGTTTTTTTTTGCCAATCGCCCAACCTTAGTTTAGAAAGAGGTTGTTTTAAGTACTGCATCACTGCTCTGTGGGCTGGAGGAAGTTTTCACTGTTGGTGAAAAGTTCTAAACTTACAGTCTGTATGGAACAGAGAAGGTTCTGGACTTGAATAAATCTGGACAGTAGATTTAGAGAAGCAGCAGAATAGAACATATGACAAAACGGCAAACATAGAAAGTGCAGAACTAACTTCAATGAACCTGAATGCTACGGTGGGGATTTCCCCATGCCTACATCCTTTACCCACTCTGAGTGAACACACAGAGAAACTTATCAGTCAGTGGCTCAAATATTTGTCAAACAAGGCCTCATTTGTTATCTCTGGCTGTGACTCATTTATAGTGGGAGTCTACACCGGCATGCTTCAAAAGTTTAGCAGGTTATAAGGAAAGTGGCCATGCAGCTGGAGATGTTGCTGCCAGATAAGCTGTGTTAGTGTGAAAGAGGGGTTTTCTCTTTATTTCACCAAATCAGTTCCATTAATCATCACTCTATAAACAAAACATTAAAAAACATCTGTAAGTTTTACACATATAAACCTGAATTTGGTGTGATCAGAGCAGAGAAACTCATTACCCTTTAGGACAAACAAATTAAGCAAAGCATTTATTTAATATTTAGTCAACTCTTTTTTTGTTAGTAAGATATTTCATAAACCATTAGACAAATTGGACAAAATTTCTAGAAAATAATAATTTGATTTACAAGCCTTTACAAGTGATTAGCTTTTGAAGCCAATCCTGTTCTACAAGTCTGGTACCCCAGTTCCAATGAAGTCAGGATGTTGTGTAAAACATAAATTAAAAACAGAAAACTATGATTTGTAAATTGTTTTTAACCTATATTCAGTTGAAAGCACTACAAATATAAAATAGATTTAATGTTTAAATGGATTAAATTTACTGTTTTTTTTTTTTTTTGCAAATATTCACTCTTTTTGAAATTGATGCTGCAAAAAGCTGCAAAAAAGCTGGGACAGAGGCAACAAAAGACTGGGAAAGTTGAGGAATGCTCAAAAAAACAGCTGTTTGAAGAGTTCCTCGAGTGAACAGGGTAAACAGGTGATTGGGTATAAAGGGAGCATCCCTGAAAGGCTCAGTTTTTCACAAGCAAGGATGGATCACTTTGTGAACAACTGAGTGATAAAATAGTCTGACAATTGAAGTAATTTGTTTCTCAATGTACAGTTGTAAATAATTTAGGGATTTCAACACCGCCTGCTTCTCTGGATCTGAGCTCATCTGAGATGGACCGACTCAAAATGGAAAAGTGTCCTGTGGTCTGATGAGTCCACATTTCTAATTGTTTCTAGAAGTCACAGACGTGGTGTCCTCCAAACAGCCACATCTTTTTCAGGGATGTCTCTGCTTTTTTCAGCAAGACAATAAAGACACATGCTGCACGTGTTCCAACAGTGTGGCTTCATAGTAAAAGACTACAGGTACTAGATTTGCCTGCCTGCAGACCAGACCTGTCTCACACTGAAAATGTGTGGAGCATTATGAAGCACAAAATACAATAACATAGACCCCTGTCTCTGTTGAGCAACTGAAGCTGTTCATCAAGCAAGAATGGAAAGAATTCCAACTACAGTTTCAACAATTAGTGTCCTCAGTTCACAAACACTTATTAAGTGTTGTTAAAAGGAAACCTGATGGAACACAGAGGTAAACATGACCCTGTTTACCACTAACATGTTGCAGCATCAAGTTCAATATGAGTGACTCTTTGCAAAACAAACAAGCAAACAAACAAATAATTTATCTGTTTGAATAATAAAAATATTGTATTTGTAGGGTGTTCAATTGAATATAGGTTAAAAAGGATTTACAAATTATCTTATTCTGTTTTTTATTGGAATTGGGGTTGTAGTATCCCTAATTAAGTAGATTTTACAGATTTTGCATAAAAATCTGGAGTCATTCATCATACATGCTGCAATTGCAACTCCTTGTGCAAGATATTTCCTTAACTCTGTACCTATAACTGATGAAGTCAACTCTGTCTGTTAGCAAAATCTGCCATGAACCACATGACAGATTATAATAAATCTCTCTAAAAGTAATAATTGGACGTACATCTGCAAATGATTACCTTTTTGAGTCTGTCTAATACATGATAGCTGCCACAGCCAGTTTACATTAGCCAAAAACAAAAATGACTATAACTCAGACTCACAGTGCATACTGACATCTGTCAATATTGTATGAGAGTGCAGATTATTTTCAAGGTTTGATCAGAACTTAGTCTACCATTTCTTCAAGAAGGTAACACCAGTATAATGTATATTAGTGTACTGTAAACCTGTGTAATATAATGTGCATCCATATAATGTGTGTAATGTATATCGGTATAATCCAACCAGGATACTTAAAGTGCTTTACACAACAATCTGGGTCCTCATTTACTCATTCACACACACATTCAGCATATGTCTATACAAAGCTAACATGTACAGATCATTCCCTGGCGACTAATCAGTGCTTTAAATCACATTCATACACTGATGGACACACATCAGAGGAGAGGGGGTTCAGTGTCTTGCCCAGGGACACTTCAACATGTGACTGAATAGCATGGAATCAAACTGCCAACTCTCTGTCAGTATAATATACACCAGTGTCCTGTAAACTTGTGTAACTTACACCAATGTCTTGTGTATCAGTGTAATATACACCAGTACACCTGTGTACTGTACACTAGTATAATATACATCAGTATAATGTACACCAAAAATTATTAAACTGGTATAATATACATTAATGCAATGTAAGCTAAACCAGTATAATATACACCAGTGTACTTTACACGATTATAACATAAATCCATGTAAAGTTCTAGGAATCCTGTAAAAAAATAAAGCTTTTCTTTCTCACATGATAGTATTCTTGTCATCCTCCTCTCTGTGGTTTGAAGATTCTCTAAAGGGCCATGAAGTTAATGAAAGTAATGCAGTTGATGCAGTAGCATAGTATTTACTACACACAGATACTATCAACAGGACTTGGTCCTGTGCTTCACACACACTGGGCTTCCTGTTCATTGGATCTTATTTCCAGCTCAGATGTCACGGAGCGTGAGCCGTGGAGTTTGCGTGGCTGGAAGGGTCAGGCTAAGGGAGCAGAGGTCGACTCCGTCAGAAGAAGTGGTCGATTGTGCAGTGGGACTGTAGCACCAAACATGTGTAATGAAAGAGTTGGCAGCAAAGGGCAAAGGTCAGAGAGCAGATGAGCATCATCTGCTAAGCTGTGTGTTGTTCCACTGGGCCTCACAAATCAAACTTCTGTTTTCTCTCACAGTTTTTCTCACAGTTTTTACATTTAGGTGGGGTTTTTTTCTCTGTACACTTTAAAAATAGATTAGTTCAGATGTGAAAAAAACACTAAACAGATTTTAATGAAACTCTCAAAAACTAATTATCAGTCAAACATTTACTATGACTAACTTTAAGAGTCACTCAAATTCAAGATGGCTATAGGTCAACCAGTTTTATGAATACTTTGTGAAACTCTGATGTGGCTTTAGCTAAAATACATTTAAAGATTTTACTCCAAGAATTTACACTAGAGGACCTACTTATTTTTTCTTTTTGATAAAGAACAACAGCATCCTCCACTACATCATAAACCTTATAACTCCTTGTAACCTCTATAGACAGGGTGTAAAACTGGAATTACATAAAATGACAGTTTCAATCATGCTGGTTTCATCATTTAAATGTTTTAAAACTCCACAGTGGTTTTTTTTTTTCTAACATGTTTAACTAAAAGATGTTTGGTATGTTAATATCGCCACCTACAGGCAGCTGAGGTTTAACACACCTTCCTGCAGGCTGATCAGCTGTGTAACTTACATGTTGGAGGATAATCGTGTTTTACTGCTGAGTTTTTCTTTTTGTTTTAATTAAGGGAGAAGACCAAATTATTCAGTCTTTTGTGTAAAAAAAAATTCAACAAAGAAGAATCCATCCAGAGGACCTGACTCAGCTTTGTTAGATTTTTCTACTTTGATATTTGAGATGCATCAGGACACTGCAGGAAAATATTACATTTGTTTTTCTGACATGTTTTACTGTCCTATGATTTGATGCCAAATAATGTGTAAGCAACAACAATGTAATTTGTTTTTTAACACAGTTTTTTTAAATATAGAAATCAAACTTTGTTGAATAATGAATAAAACAGTAAAAACATAAACGACAAAGGTAATAAAGGTAATAGTTTAATGGTTAAAACAAAATAGACTTAATGTTATTTAGTTTAACTTTAAGATAAGATGGATGTTTAACCCTGTGTCAGCTTGATCTGCAAGAAAGCTTTTTCTGAACAGAGTTCAGTTCAAGAGAAATGACCTGTAAGGTCAAGAGGTCATGTTGGAAGAGAGGTCCTTCATGTTACATCAGCTTCCTAAATGATGAGTGTACTCCCAGAAGAAAGATCATCTTTGTGAGTCTATTCAGTTAACCTCCTGAGACCCAAGCTTTTGTGTTATGTGCAGGTTTTTTTCTCCAAGATGCATGGGATTAAAAGGACCTGATCAATTTAATAAGACACAACGAAGTGTTTTTTGCAAAAAACCTGAGTCACTACCATGCAAAATGTCTTGACAGTCTTTCAGTGTGAATCATCATCATCATCATCAATGACCATGTTCACATTGCTTCTGAACCAGTTATGTTACATGATGGCAGGAATTTGACACGCACATCCTTTGTATAATTAATTGGTTGAACAAATGAATCACTTATTATAAGTATTTACCTTTGTGAACTCTTCTAAACATTCCCATGTTTATCTAACCACATGGTCCAATCAATAATGAAATATAGTTCCAGTATCCCCAAATAAGGACTTTATCTTTGCCAATTGTACTTTGCTTTACTTTGTTTTGTCATATTTACATGACTTCTGAAGCTAAAGATGTAACTGTGCATAAATACACTAGTTTCAAGCAAGAAATATAATTTGGAATTTGACCCTGACCCATAGGTGCAATTTGCAGGGGGGGTTGATCCAGTCAGTATAACACCCCCAATAAAATGTCATAATTTTATCTAACACAATAAAAATGAACTGGTTAAATACAGAACTGCAACTCTCTTGTTTTTAAGTAACTTTGACCTGATTCAAAAATGTATGATGTCATATATTTACATTTATTAATCATAACTGCTAATAATAACATGCAGGGTTTAGTCTGCTCTCGTCACATTTTAGCTGTGTTTGTTGAATTATGTTGTATTTCTTCCTAGACAAATTGTAGTGCACCACGTAATACATACTCTTTTAAAAGTTTGAAATGTAGGTAGCCCATGTCATAAAGTAGACCCTAAAAATTTAAAAGATTTGTTACTGTTGGGAAAGATGGAGAACAGAAGTAAGTCTTATCTTAACTGTTGAAATGACGTGGAAATACAAAGAAATCAGTGATAGTTAAAGCATTGCAATGTATTTTAACCCAAAAACATCCTGAATCATTTTACAAAGTAAATGATTCAAGAAGCTTTTTACTGGGATCCCCTCCATCGTGTTTTCACTGATGAGGGTGTAATGTTGTCATGTGACCACTAGATGGTGCTGGTAGTCCTCCGTGCAGGAGGGGGCCATTGGAGGGAGCAGCTGGTGTGGAAACAGAGGATGATGGTGGCATTGAGCCCAGTTTTAACATCAAATAAAATCATTAACTCTGAGGATTATTTAACTGTGATGCCACAGACCTTTAAAAATAACATACTGTAGAGCAGTTCAGATATTTCACTGAACTCCCTGCTTTCATGACACTCATGTCAGCGTTCAGTTGAGTGGAACCAACACAGTGAGGTGTCACATGAACAAATTTCAGATTGGTACCCAAATGAGACTTTGTCTGAATCTTCCACTCCGACACTTGGCTTAAGATTCAATGTGTCCTTGGTGACAGTATGTACATTTTCCTTACAGATCATTCATGTTTTGTTTCAGAGAAATTTGTGGCCTGACAGAAATGAGCTTCTCTTAACTGTGCTTGTGGAATTCAGCAAATACTTTGGTTTGAGAGTTACTGTAATTATAGACTGCTTAGAAATCTTCATTGAGCGACACTCGAGTTTACTTGAGACTTGCTCCACATAAAACCACAACAACACAGTTAACAAGCAAGTGACCAGCACATGACAGAAAATTGTGGCCTGTTGGACAGTTTGTTTAAAGCAGATCTTGTTGCTGAGCAGGTATTTGACATCATGCTGAAAGTGGGCTAATGTGTGCTGAAGTGAAAATACCTGCTTTTAGAGGAAAAAGCATCCATCTCTACTTGAAGTCGAGGCTAGAGGAAGATCTACTGTGTGTGTATCCATGTGGAGTGGGTAACTGTCTGGAATTGTACATATGTAGAAGTAACTACACTAACGCACTTCCTACAGAATGATGACAATGAAATCCTGTTAGTGAAAGCTGCTCATCTGTTGTATTATTCTAATAAACTGGATTAAACTGGAGGGTAACTGCAGTTTATCAGTAATCAGTGTTATGAATACTTTCTTTATGAACCTGTTGTATTTGGTGTGAACCAAGGAGTTTATGGTGTGAACTGTGTATTCTGCACTCTAGTGGGTAATAATTGTAGTACAGGCAGTGGAACTGCTGTCATGAACTCTGGTGATTTTAGAGAGGTTACAGGATGTATAACAGCTAAGTTATTTATTTGTGTTTTAAAATAAATACCTTGTGTTAAAACTGCATGATTTCCTAAACATTACTTCACAACCACAGTTAACTAGCCTAATGTTTTTAATGTGAGTATCAAATGAGACTGAAGGTTGAACTATCATGTCTCTTTTTAACTGCCACCATACAACCAAACACTATTTAGATGATTGAAATAAACTAAGTGTCATCAGTGAACACCAATCTTAAAATTTATTGACATTAGGTTATAAATCTTCACTAAGTTAAAGTTCAGATGAATAATTCAGTTCTATAAAACACACCCCACAGCAGGTCTCACCAGGTGGTGATTGCATACATGTTGCAGACATGTGCATACAGGCCAAAGATTTCCCTCTGTAGTTGATTTTTTTGTCTTGTTTTATTTTATTTATTTAGTTGGGTTTTTTTACATTCTTTGTTATTATTTCAAACATGACAGTTACAGTATATTTCAGCCATGAAAAAAATTACTCTTAATTTTCGAAACTTGTGCTGTTTAGGACACCTATATTATATTATTGGCATCTTCACCTGTCTTCAGTGAGTACTTTTTGCTTCGTGTTGATGATGTCAGCAGTCTCAAAAAGAATTTCCCAACAAGCTCAGACATCAACACCAAAGAAACAAACTTGTCAGTCGTTAACACAGAACAGAAACCTTCATCAGTTTGTATTCTTGGAAATATCGGTTGATCCAGACAGTGAAGTGACGTGATCACTAATCAGCAGCTGGAACTGGACTTGGTACAGTTGTAGTTCTGGTGGTTAGTTTTCAGGTTGTTCCAAGCAGGACCTCCCTGCAGCAGTCACATGGACCTGCTCCATCTGAGGAAACACCCATGGATGGCTCATCTGGATTCATGATAAGCCCAGCCCTCGTGATGTTTAAACATTGCTCTTTCATGGTTGCAATCCCATTTTGTTGCCTTGGTGGAGAACCGTGTAGCATCTGGGTAACAAATGGACTTAATGAGGCTCTTAGATGGAGATGTTTGACTTGAGATGCAGCAAATCTCTCAGCCTGTAATCAACACTTTGCTTATGGCTTGCTCTTTTGTGGTTTGTTGCATACAGCTTATTTTCTCCTCACAGTGCTTCAGTAGCACATCCAGATCAGAATTAAGGAGATTCTTGTTTTGAAGCTCTGTTAATACAGCTGGGAAAGCTTGATAATATAACGTTCAGCATAGGGAATGACAGCAGTACAGGTTTCAGTTGCACCGACCATTAGAATTGAACAAATTCAAACAGTTGCTTTCCTGTTCAATTATAAGATCATATAGGGGAGAGTTTTTATAAATATAAGCTTTAACTCTGCTTTTTGAACTTGTTTTGGTGACATTTTTTTGAGAGTTGTTATGTAGATTTAACTACATGTGCAGAAGTACCAACCAACTGCTGGATCATTTAGTAAAACTAGGACCTAAAACAGTTTGAATATCTTGTGGCTTGCTCATTTATTTAAAAAAAATAAAATTCATAATTAACTGAATGACTAAATAAACGTGATTATATTTTATTGCTAAATGCATTAAATTATGTAAGCCAAAATCTAAAAATATAGTTGGCACAAAATTATATTTACTTTCCATTATACACCCCTTCATAAAAAGTCATACCATGCATTGACTCCAGCTTTTCACCTCCTCCTGTGTTTTCTCTGACACAACTCCCTAAAAACATCAGACAAAAAAAAAAAAAAAAAAAAAAAGGTCTGTCAAATTTGATGTTTATGGGTTTGTACCGATTAACCTCTGACCCTTACCCACAATGCTGTGAGAGCAGAAAATTATAAACAGCTCAGCTGATGAATTTCTACTTTAAATTTTGTATTAATAATTAATAGCCTAATTCTCTCTATGCAGTGAAACTGTTATTTCTTCTTCTCTCTGTCCTCTCTGTCTCCTCTGTCTTCTGTGCACAGATTATTCCTGGTGTCAGCGTCTGTCTCCAGTTTTCCGCCAGCTGTGGGAAAGATTAAAATGAGAAGGAGGGAAGGATCTTCTCACATTTCAGTCCAGACCTCAGTGTCCCCGCTTGAAGCGCAGATCGACGCTTTGAAATGTGGTTTCCCAGTCAGGGCGCTCCTCTCTCTCAGGAGGAGCGTTCCCCTGGTTCCCCTGGTTCCCCTCGGGGAGAGGATGTCCGGAATAAAGCTGGAAGACGAGGCACGCCTGGTCTTATTACCATCAGTCACTTTATGTAGCTGTGGAGAGGGGCTTTGTTTTTAGCTGCTGCTGCAGCTTCAGGACCACCAGCTGTCTGCTGTTTGACTGGAGGTCTGGGCTCACTGCAGGCATGAGACAAACCGGGTCCTGACGCGAGGCTGCCACCCGGGACCACCATTATAGCAAGACCCGGGACCACTACCATGGTAAGACCCAGGTTTTTTTCTGCTTTTGCCCGCAGCTTTGCAGGTTTTAGAGTTAAAGTCGGGAATGTTTGGGCTGAGCGGATCAGGACGTGCAGACTCCTGTCCCAGAATCAGGTTCTGTCAGTGATGAGTTCATGACAGCTTCCTCATATTTAAGGTTATTAACCCTATATTATAATATTCACTCTGCTGCATGAAACTGAGACTCCTGAACTTTCTCTGTTTTCTGTCTCATAATTAAACTATCAGACAATAATCAATAAAACTGATTCACTTTTAAAATAGTCATACAGCCAACATGAAGAAACACTAAAATGGATCTGATTCAATCACTTTATTCACCCAAAGTTTAATACCAGAGCACTATTCCCATCACATACCCCAAACAAGGGTGCCATCAGGGTGGAGGGGCCAAGGGGGCAATGGCCACCCCTAAAAATGATCCCCCCTTTAAATCAAACCTTTTGAAGATTAGCAGAATATCTTAAAAAAAAAATTCAGAGCAACCACTATATTGAATTATTCAGAATAATAATAGTTTGGGAAAATTCTATAGTTATACGGATCATGATTTTGCTTTTTTATTCCCAGTTTTATATGTTTATATTAACCTATTTTTGTTCACAAAAGTACACAACAACATATGAATAAAATGCTTTTAAAATGTATAAAACAAATGGTGAAGTTAAACTGACACACAACAAGAAAAACTTGTTACATGTAGATTTTTTCTTTAAAGTTAATTGTGTATATTTGGGGTTTTAAGGAAATTTATTATGTAGTTAAAACAGGAAGACTTGTGCACCCTAAATTTTTCAACATTATATAAACTTTCATTTTATCAGGTAAGTCAAATTTTTTTTTACCTTTTTTTTTTGGGAGGTGTGCACTATAGACTCCTGTGTTGTCATTGTTTCTAGTAGATTTTGTCTGTAAAGTTAAAGGTGTATATTTGTGTTTTTCAAGGAAAGTTAGCCTAATATAAGGGCAGTTTATGGTGTTACATGTTTACATTTAGATAAAGCTCCAGATGTTATTTGTCCTGCTTTATGATGTCACATAATCAGTAATACCTGTTAAATAAGAAACTGAGCAACAATGCAGTTTTTAATTCCTTAACTCTCATATTTCTTTTAGTGTTTAATGTAAAAATGTAAGCAATAGTTTTACAACATCATAGAATTTCAAAGATTCTTGTGTTGAATCCTAACTGTTTTGTAAAATTCAAAGTTTTCCTCTTCGAAAAACTAATGGCAGCTTAAGAGATGAAACTTTCTTTACACAGATAAACAAAAAAAGACCTTGAACATGTCATTTGTTCATCACTGATTTTCATCCAATGATCACTATCTGCAGGGTTTATTATGACCTAAGGTATTTTAGAATCAGACACAGGAGCACAAGCAAAGACAAGGCTATTCACCTTCACCTTTGGGTGATAAATTTAAAACATATTTATGTGACACTAAAGAATGTTGAGGGTGAGTGAGCTCAGAGTTGAAAACCTGAACATCAACTGAGATCATTTATTCTGAGTGACATTCTGCTACGTTGTTTACAAAACAGGACCATGTGTACAGAGTGAGGTTTGCACATCAAAACAGTGTTTCATTCATCTTTCAAGGAGACCCTAAAGTTTCACATTTCTAATTGGTTCCATGTGCAGAGCAGACAGTCTGAACCAAGAGAGGAAACAGGACCTTTTCTCTTCTCTGTAGCAAAGTTCACTGAGAGTTGATATGACACAAACTTATATAAATACTTATGGCAGTTTGTTTATTGGCTTTTCTCAGACCACACTTGTAGTTTTAACTTTCTCATTGCTGAGTCAGCATTTGTTGTTTTCCTGGATTTTACTTTTCTGTGTTTCATTTAGCTATTGTAGCTATCAGATATCTTTCTGTTATCTTGTAGCTTCCCATTTGTGGTTTTTAACATTTATATAGCTTTATGTTACATTTAGTTTTTAGTCATTTGTTTGCTTCTTTTAGTTTTCAGCTGATGTCTACATTATTTAGACTTTTGCTACTTGTAACTAACCTATTGCTATTTTTTAGGTAATGTTTTTTTTTTCTAATGTTGGCATTTAGTTAGCATTATGCTCATTTTAGCTTTTAGCCATTGTTCAGTTTTCTGTTCAATGTTCTGTTTCTTTTAGTTTTAGCTCATGTTCTTCTTCTTGTAGCTCTAACAATTCAGTTTCAGCTTCTTCAGCAAACTTTAGCAAAGTCAGATGGTGCTTAGTTTTCATCCTGTGTTTTAACAAAGAATTGCAATTTCTCCATTTTTTCACAAGCTGCTTTTCTTTCCCCGCTTTTAGCTAACATTCTGCTATATTTAGCATTTGGTAGCCATTTGCTACTTTTAGCTTCTAGTTAGCACTTTGCTCATTTTGATTTTCAATTTCATATTGTTATGAACATTTAGTGTGCTTTTAGCATCCAGTTTCATCAGTCATTCAGCATCCACATTGCATTTTTAATTTCTCTTTTATTTTTGCTTTTGCAGCTTTTTAGTTAGCAGTTTGTTATTTGTTTTTGTTGTTAAGGAAAAGCCACACTTAAAGTCAGTCTTTGTGAGATAAACATCAGGGACTGCAGCAGATTGTGTTCTCAGCTGGACCCTCTCTGGGCCCACTTCAGTGTCTGCATGGGAAAGAGACAGAAAATGAGGGGTTAGTCACCTGAACATGTGATCAAACACTTCTATAACTTTAGCAAATGACAGGTGAGGTTTGTTTGCAGCAGCAACCATCTCATCTGTTTCCTTAATACAATTAAAGGCTTAGCTTTCCTTAAATGAATGTGTATCAACTGCAGTCTTTTATACCAAACCTTTAGACTAACATCATCCTATGATGGGAAATGACAGAGTTCACATTTTCTTCTAACCTTGAAAATAATGTATTGCAAAATTTCATACAATATTGTCAGCTATCATGCTCAGAACACGTGTTGGACACCGAAATTTAGCTCAGTATCTGTAAAACAGACAGTGATCAACATTTTTTGTTGGATATAATGCTTGATTAGCTGTGGCAGCCATCTTGAACTGGATTGACTTTAAAGTTGATTTGATGTAAGTTCATGAATATGAAATATTTTGTTAAAAACAAATGCACACAAATGATCAGCCACTCCCCTCTGGCAGTACTTGATTAATACACAATCATTAACCTAACACTATGCACACAAACCAGCTGAAGAGAGTTTTTATAGTCAGATAAGAAAATATAAAAGAAATGTGGAAACACAGTTAGAATTTGTATGGACATTTGAGACCTTTCCAGAGTGTCCCCTGCCTCTCAAATCAGTGTCTGCTGCACATGAGCCAAGGCAACCCAATAAGGAAATGCAGGCAAAGAGGATGGATGGATGGATGGATGGATGGATGGATGGATGGATGGATGGATGGATGGATGGATGGATGGATG
>JARVGW010216827.1:0-14090 GCA_031762495.1 Anablepsoides rubrolineatus | reverse complement strand
TTATGTTTGTGGTTGTAATGTGACAACATATGGAAAAGTTCAAGGGGTATGAATACTTTTGCAACCCACTGTATGTTTTGTCATCATAAGATATGTGGGCTCTGCAGTTTATATTGAGTTAGTCCTGCATAGAGTTTGTTGCTACATAATGGGGTGATGAAATTCAATTTGTCAGGTTACTCTGAAGTTATAAGTTTTGTTCACTTTTGAAGAAAAAAAGAATCTGTTCAGAATAAAATACATGTATGTATGGGGGGGATACAGTCTGAAGGCATAAATCTTTAGCTGCAAAATCCTTTTTTAACAGTTTGCTTTAACCCACACAGTTAGATGTAATAATTGTCATGAGAACTTTGTATGTTAGAAGTAAGATTTAAATTCTATTCTGAATTTGACAGGGAGCCAGTGGAGAGAAGCTAAAACTGGAGAAAGCACAAAGCATTTTGGATTAACTGAAGGCTTTTGGACACCCAGATAATAAAGAATTACAATAATCCAGCCTAGACGTGATAAGTTATTCAGCCTCATTTTTGGACAACATTATTGTCAGACATTTTTTAACAAATATAGGATGTTATATAAAAAGAAATGAAACTATAAGAACACTCAGCTGCCTCTTAGATTAAAAAAATACATCAGCAATTAAAAAAGAAACAGTTTTTGTTTTAAACCCAGCAGTGTGATCCATTTATCCAACCATCAAAATATTTATTTTCCATTTTGAGTAGGTGCCTCTCACAGCTGTAACAAACATGGAATTAGTGATTTTTTTTACTCCATCTGGTGTTATTTTATAAAATAAATAATCATTTTAGAAAATAACACCAGATGGGGTTAAACTTAACAAATTAAACCACTGAGTACTCTAATATTTTAGAGAAAAGAAGTAAAACTAAATGCTATTTTACAAAACAACAATTCACTAAAATGATACATAAACAAATATAAGAAGAAATTAATAGACCAAGGTTTATTATTATACAAATTATTTTGATTAAAAATATATTTGTGTGTATATCAGTGTGTGAATGTGTGTGTGAATGGGTGAAACGTCTGTAAGTGTACAGCGCTTTGGGGTCCGGAAGGACTTGATAAAGCGCTATATAAGTTCAGTCCATTTACCATTTTACCATATTTGACTCAAAAGGGATTTGTCTACCCAATAAAAGACCACTAGATGGCGTTACTAGCTGCAGTTATTGCTTTTCTACAATCATACCAGTGAAAACTTCACACTTACACTTTTAAATTTCATCATTTTTTACTGTCTCCTCTGTTTGCTGTTTTTCAGTCAGAATTGCATTTTATTAAAGCTCAAACTAACTTATGAAAAGATAAATGAACTAGGCTTTATTGTAATGAAACTGACTACATGTCACACACTTGCTGAGCCTGATGTGACTCAAACATCAACCCTCTGATCTGCAGTCTCATGTGTTATCATTACACCAGAGTCAGATGTTTATGTAAAGTATACAGAATTAAAGTAAAGCAAATTATGGTAAATCCCTGTTTATAAACCAAAATTGAGCATAAATCTCAACTATTAACCTCTTAAGCCCCAAGAGGTTTTCTTGATTTCTTTTGCTCAAAATACCATGCTGAAAAGTAACTGAGTGTATCTCAGCATTTACAAACTCTACTTAAATAATCTTGGTATCAAAATAAAGCTTAACACTTGGGAGCTTTAGAAGTGTTAGTATTAAAACAGCTGCTGTGCTTTTAGAGATCATCACTCTCACCTGAATAAGCTTTTCATTTGACAGTATTTAACCCATTTAAAACCATACTGAATCAGGCTAAAAACTCTTGGAAACCATAAATCCACTTGTGAACATTACCTGTGCAAAGATTAATGCTGCTGAAATTAACTGGAGCAAAGTTACAGAGGTTTTAGTAAAGAAATAATTTTGTCATTCTGCACAGGACAGATCATGATGGTACCATTACTAATTGTTTAAAAAATCTTAGTTTTTTACTACCAAAAGTTATTTTTTTACCTACCTTAAAAGACTTGTTACTGAACATTTTTTTCTTTTGAAAAATTATCCAAACATTTATTTGTCACCATATATTTTATATAAAATAATGAGAAATTATATTTGACTTCAGTTGGATCATATTCATATTCACTCAAAATCAAGTGAAAAAAAACTTTCAACACACTTTACAACATATCAAAAAAAAATTCCTTTACAGATTTGTCGTAATGTTTTTACAGATTTGCAACAATCTCATTTTGTACAGTTTCTTTACTTTTTCATTCAACTGCTTGTCATTTAAACTGTTTGGTGAGTTTACAAATGGTTTCCATGAACCTTTAGCCACGATTCTTAGCTTTCTATTGTTACAAAAAATGTCCAGGTTCAACTGACAGATCTTCAGTTGAAAAAAGTAAATAAAAAAAAAAGAAAACGGATAAAGCTGTTATTTGGCTCAAGAGGTTAAGTGCATTTGGACTTTACATAAAACAAATGTCTCTGATGAACCATGGTTGACAACATGTAGCTGTGAAGTATGACAACAGCATCTGAGTTGATTAGAAAAGCAACAAAGAGGTGACTCTGTGGCACAATGGTAGCGCGTCTGACTCCAGATCAGAAGGTTGTGTGTTCAAGTCACATCAGAGTCATGACTGAATGACCTCAGCCTTTTTTCAAGGAGCTAGTTGTGAGGTTATCACAACAAGTTAGTCTCACCTTTTAAAATAAAAGCTATTAAATTAGCCAATATCTGATATTCCAGTTACTAAAAACATACATCAGAACAATAAGTGCCTTACTCTAACATAAAGCATTGGTGTGGGTGCTGAATACTTCCTGAGAGATTGTTTGATTTTGCACCATGAGAGTTCCAGGACGACCTGCTTCTAGAACCCCTTCCAGTCTGTTTCATATCCTGATATTTACACTCAGCATTTTTTTTTCATTTGTGAGTGTGTTGTCTCATTCAAAGCATTCATGTCCTCAAAAGATGATAAATCTTAACTTTCAACAACACTACCTTCTGGAAAGGCTGACAGAAATCTTCTAGCTTCTGTCTCAGTTGATGTCTCAAAATCCTCTCAGGTTCTTCGACAGCAGTCAAAAATAAAAATCAATCAGTTCTCTGCTATCCAAGATCAACCTATCAAATTGTGCGATCACTAAATTGTAAGAAAAAGGTGATTGAATTCTGGAAGTCAGAAAAGTTTAGCAGAAAACCCAGTTGATTGTGTACAAAGCTTTTTTTGCTCACACCTGTATTTCCACTTGAGTGATCAGAGCCTGTGTCTTCCAGCTTCTGTCTGTTTGACCCTGAGTCTTATCAGCAAAACAAAAACAAGGCCCACTCAGTAGCACTGTCTGTTGCAAACTGCACTAAAAAGATCTCTTCTTTTCTACAGTCTTCTGTATATCTTAACAATAATACCAAACCATGAGGATGGTACCTTTTAGACCAGGGCTATTCAATTGGTGGCCCGTGGGCCACATCTGGCCTGCAAGTGACCAAAGTTTGGCCTGCCAATTGGTTCATTCATCTCTTAAGCCCAAACCCCCCGTTTTCTAATTTAATGCCTCTAAGTTCTTTTAAGACATGTTTGGTATCTACAGAAATGTCAGAATCTTGGCTACAAGCTGGTAAAAACCGTTTCTACGAATATCAAAAACAGTTAAAATTATAAGCAGTTGAAGATAAAACTATGAAAGTGAAAATAAAATTGGTTTAAAAATTTGCCAAGTCAGAGATGTCAAAATATTATTTGTGGTAAATAAGAGGCATTTAGTTTTGTTTTTGATATTGTTTAAATATCACTACTTTTATTACATAAGGTTGTGTATGTTGTATTCATGATTAAATGCAGCAAAATAAACAATTTCAAAGGTAACAGATCTTTGTAAAACTTGGTTTATTTACATATTGACTTTAATTGTTGGATGTTCAGCCCCTCAGCTGTTGGCCTGCAGTAACTGTGGCCCCCAGAGGGATTTAGTTGAATAGGCCTGTTTTAGACGGTCTCCTCTCTTTGCTGTTTTTCAATCAGTGTTGCATTTTATTAAAGCCCAAACTAACTTATGAAAAGATAAATAAACTAGGCTTTATTGCAATGGAACTGACTACATGTCACACACTTCCTGAGCCTGATGTGACTCAAACATTCAACCTTCTGATCTGCAGTCTGATGTGTTATCATTACACCAGAGTCAGATGTTTATGTAAAGTATACAGAATTAAAGTATGTATCTTACAAAGTGTGGTATATCCCTGTATTCTAAACTGAAATTGAGCATAAATCTTAATTATTAAGTTACATACATTTGGATTTTACATAAAACAAATGTCTCTGATTAACCATGTTGACAATATGTAGCTGTGAAGTATGACAACAGCATCTGAGTTGATTAAAAAAAGCAGCAAAGAGGTGACTCTGTGGCGCAATGGTAGCGCGTCTGACTCCAGATCAGAAGGTTGTGTGTTCAAGTCACATCAGAGTCATGACTGAATGACCTCAGCTCTTTATCAAGTAGCCAGCAGGGAGGTTATCACAACAGGTTAGTGTCAACTTTTAAAATAAAAACAATTAGATTAGCTAATCTATGAACCTTAAAGCTAAATAATGTGTTAATTCAATTCATTCAAGAGCAATAGGCCCACTTAGGAGGGCTCCGCTCATATGGATTTTATATCCATCCCCAATAACAATAATAACAATCCAATTTATAATTGACAATTATCAATTACATATCAGTAACAGTTAATTTAGCATCAATGATCGTGACCTTTTGACCACTTTTCATATCTTCTAAGTAACTGAAAAAGTTGTTTGAGACAAATATTTGCTTCTTTAATTTTTTTTTGACACGCAGATAATGCTGATACGACAGTCTGTTTAAACTTTAATGTTTTGTGATTCATAAAAAAAGAAAATACTCTATTTACATGATTTGTTTTACATGCATTTCCATCTTCTATCAGTCTGTTGTTGAGATTATCATCTTTTCTGCTGTCATCTGTTGGAGCAGCAGCATCAGAGCCATGGACCACCAGATAGCAAAAGATGTGAATTCAATGTTGAATTATGATCAAAAAAGTTGATTTTTTGTTAAGGTTGACGATTGATGGTGAATCAACCATCAAACAATCATCTAATTCCAGGCAAATAACCAATGTTGAAAATATGTTATTGACTCAATGTTGTTTCTTGGTTGATTTCTAATGATTGAAATGCCAACATGTTGAATCAATATTGATACATTATCAGTTATGATTGAAAACCTAACAATGTTTCAACAAGTAAGTCACCAACCACATTTTGTATAATTTCAACATGGAAAAAACATGCATAGCATGCTTCAATGTTGATTCACAAATGCTATCTGGCAGAGTTGTAAAGTAACTAAGTACAAATACTTTGTTACTGTACTTAAGTAGAATTTTTAGGTATCTGTACTTTACTTGAGTAGTTATTTTTCAGCCTACTTTTTACTTCTACTTCTTACATTTTCACACAATTATCTGTACTTTCTATTCTTTACATTTAAAAAAAGAAGTAGAAAGTTGTTATTTTTATTTCATTTTTGCTTGTTTTCATTCCAGCTTGTAAAAAATAAATACTATCCATATAAATTGTGCCTCCTAGATAGAGTGAATTTAATTGTGGTTAAATGAGAAGTATAAATATATACAATTCTGATACCATATTAGTTTGTACACAAACAAATCATGTCACACTCCAGCAGGACATAAACATTAAAATAAAGGTACTGTACTTAAGAAGTATTTGTAGTTCATGAATTATATTATTGCATTTGGACGCAGCCCTCAGATAGATTTTCATTTTGGGAATAAGGTTTGTGCAATCATGATATATATAAACTGAAACAGCTAGACTAGTGCATCCTAAAATTAACATAAATTTTTTACAAAAAAAGCTTAACTACTGAGTAACTACTATAGGCAAAAGAGTAACTAGTCAGTAATGACACTAAGATTATTTTGCTCAGTTACTCAGTAGTTAAGTTTTTTTTGTGTACCTTATTGTAAAGTGTTACCATTAATTATTTTAATTATTTTAATAAGACAGTCTTTTCTGCATTTTTGGGGAGGTCACCTCCTAATAAATGTCATTACAGAAAATCTAACTGCTCATTTTAAGTCAATACTTTTACTTTTAATACTTAAGTACAAAAAATATCAGATACTTTAAGACTTTTACTCAAGTAATATTCCTAAAGGAGACTTTAACTTTTACCACAAGTTCCAGCTTCAATTCAATTAAATTTAATTCAAAAATATTTTCTTGATCCCAGAGGGAAATGTGTTGTTGTAATTCATTTAACTAAAGAGTTATTGTAGATGGTGATGGCTGTGGGCAGGAAAGATCTTTTGTAGTGATCTGTATTACAACGAAATTGAAGACACTCTGTTTTTCTATGACAGTCTGATGAAGAGGATGGTCAGGGTCTTCCAAAATGTTCTTGATTTTATGTAAAATCCTTTTTTGCACCATCATCTCCAGAGATTCCACAGTCGTCCTCAGAACAGAACCAGCCTGCTTTATTAGGTTGTTTAGCCAGATAGTAGACTTCTACTTTGACTAAAATCTACTTTTATCTTACCAAAAATGTACTTGTGGTACAGGCACACAGGTTTTCTTTATTATGTAATGTACTATTTTGAGGTAATATGATTTAACTATATATTCATAAATATAATTTTTCTCATTAAAATTAATTTGTATAATATTTTTCAAGTATAATAAAAATTCTAATTTTATTTTATTTTATTTTTTACTGTTTTATTTGTCAAACGTCTGTATGCGGAACCAAATAAGCCGAGCTTCTTTTCTGAACGGACTTCCGGTGATTCATTTACTTGCTGGATAAACATTTCTATCCCTGAGGTTTTAAGAATTAAAAGACAGTGACTGGATACTTTATAGTTAATTCAAGACGACGCACAAACCTGATGTATGTATAAAGTTATTTTATTATTTGAAATTGCACGTAAACTTTTCTTTGATTGCGGAGTCAATGCAAGGATTAAGCTAACCGGTCGTTGTTGCCAAAACCAACATAGAAAAAAGAAAAAACTAAAACTAAATAATAATGAAAAACATTAATTGAAATATTACAACACGTAAATCATTTAGATTTTTTGATGTACATTAAAAAATTAATCAAATAAACACGTCTAACCGATAAAGCCAGTTTTTGTTGACCACCTAATGGGTTTCTATGAGTTCCGACTCTGACTCTGGAAAATACATTCATATTTTCATTTTATGAATTGTTTAGTAGAAAGGTTTTGAGCACTCTGCGTATTAAATATTTCTTCAAACATTTTCAAAGTCAGAGTTTTCCATTAATGTAACGGGAAACTGTCAGAACGAGTTCTATTCATTACTTTTCCCACTCATAATAATTTGCAAACAAAATTATAATAACTTAAATATCCAACATCATGACTGTGTAACTAGTCAGGAAAGGTGGGATCACAGAGACTTAACTTTTAATAAATTCTCTCATTATAGGATTCATTAAAAGTTAAGCTTTAATTTTTTTTAGACACTCTTTCTCACATTCTGAGCAACTTGACAATCTATTGATCACACACTGGTTTTTGGAGCTCAGAAATCTTGGTGATCTGATCAGAGTCAGGTCATTGGAGAAGTTTTTCCTGTAAAATTGTCATACTAATATTTCTCAACCAATTTAAACAAAATTGGTTCTATTTTTATTCTATTTATTTTTTATTTATTTTGGTCATTCGTAGTTGCATCCAATTAAATATGTCTTAATATAATTTGGGAACTTCATTTTTCTTGGCAACATTCCTACATTTATTGATGGTCATAGTGAACACTTCAGCCTAAATAATAATATCAAACATTTTTGAGTTATTTCTGAACTAGTTAAATAGTTCTTGATGTTTAAATGGTTGTTTGTGATTTCAGGGTAGCAATCAGTTCTCTGTATATCTGCATAGGATTTAGAGGCAGCTTCTCTCAAACAAGCACCTAAATGGTACTTTTCATGGTAGGGATGTTTCATGACACACCGCCCATGAAGATCCCTTCAGCCTTTGAGCTGACAAGTTTATATAATCCTCATTGTTAATACATTAAAGCTCCAAAGATTTATGTTAATTACAGTTTCCTTACAAACCTGCTCAGGTCTTATCTATCTTAGAAACGTATCCTTATATAGTAACTCTTTATAAGTGTTTTGCCGCATTACAGAGCTGAATGCCTGATTATCAGCAGTCAACATGATTAAAAAAGGAAAGCATCAAAGGGAAAATGTAAAATCAAGTTCCTTGCAACGTTTACCAAGTTGATTAGTCCTGAAAAGTGTATGTGTGTAAAGTGTGAACTATTTTTATATTTTTGTTTCTAACAGATCAATGGCCCACCTCCCAGCTGTTCCAGCTGATCTCACCTCCTTTCTCTGCTCGGTACTTCCCTGTGGCTTTGCTTTGGGGCCTTCGCTGTTCTGTGAGGGCTGTTTAGGGCTGTGGTGGGTCGGCCGCCCGCTGAAGGCTGGTACCCTGCTAGGAAGAGAGGGGGACTTGGAGCGGGACTCCAAGGATCATTTTGACCCGGTAATCAGCAGACAAAGTGACAACAAAAGTCCAAACTAGAACATTTCACTTGAGCAGCTCAGGAGGAACATGTGAAATGGTATCCAAACAAAAACACACCATATATAAGAACTTATTTTGACTGAAAGATTGAGGATTTATTTTATGAAAGAAAACAATAGCTACAGTTTGACTTCATTATTATTTTCAAATGTGGATTTGTTAAATGTTAATCTGACTTAACCTTTCCTGTAAACCTTCTTACAAATGGCAATAATTACATTCCTTCACTTTGTCACTTTGAACACATTTGATTTAGTTTAAAGTTTAAACTTCTCTCTTTTTAATAGATTTTTAATTTTTTTTTTATTACACTTCATAAATGCATCGTTATAATTATATCATGTACAGTGCCCTGAGACAACAGTTGTTGTGACTTGGCGCTATATAAATATACTGAATTCAATTGAATTTCAAACATTGAAATAATAGATGAATTACAGGGTTTCTCCCAGGATTCTTTTAACCGTGGTGGTGGGCTGTTTTTTTTTTTGTTTTTTTTTTATTTGTGCAGGGGTTGACACAGACATAGACATTTAATTATAAAACACGATTTTTTAAAATGCTAATCTGAATCTGTTTAGTGTACTTTGTAAGTGTATTTGACAGTTTTGTAGGAATGAACACATTTATTATGTTTATTCAAAATAAGCCTGCTTCTTATTACTTCTGTAACATGTTTAAAAGCAAATATTATCAGTAAAAAGCCTCAAATCATGTCCTGTTTCTACAGATTGTCTTTGTAACACTTCAGAGGAACTCTTAACTCTTCTAGATATAAAAGACAACAGTTAAAAATGCAACTATAAAAAAAAACTTCCTTTCAATCACAATCTTTTATTTACCACATTTTAAATCTGGCCCCTAAAGGGTTAATGCTTCCGTCTGTGCTGCAGTTGGATGGTGACACAGACACACACACACACACACACGCACGCACACACACACACACGTTTGTTCTTGAAGTGTAGAAAGTCTTTGGCCATCAGGATCATTTAAGTTTGCAACAAAATGTTTTAATTATGTAAACGTTTGTTTGTGCTGTGTTTTTAGGGATTGATGGGGACGTCAGCAAATCAAGCTCCTGTCCAAAAAGCCACCTGTATCAAGTGAGTTTACACAATCCTTTTCTAAAAAACAAACAAACAATATGAATAATTACCTATATTTTTTAGTTAAGCAAATATAACAACACAGAATAGAAAAAAATGTTTCTATTAACAAGTCTATACAGAACTGCTATTAGAAGTTTCATACTGATGTGGATAAATTTATTGGTTCCCTTCTACAATAAAAAAAAAAAAAAACAACTGACATGACTGGCTAAACGCTTCAGTTTGTCTCACCAATCTCAGCAACGTCTCCCTGAAAATTTGTGGCTTGTCAGCATGTAGAATAGAATAGAACTAAAATAGAATAGAGTAGAATAGAAACAGTCTTTATTGTCCCATGTGGGAAAATTCAGGTGTAATAGCAGCAGCAGATACATACATCAGTCAGTGTTCTAGTACAGGAAAAACAGTGTACAATTGCCACTGGTTATTATTTATGTAATGAGGTAGAGTTCTTTGGCGCACAAACACAAACATGGATGCTAATCAAGGTTGTTGGGAGGAGTGATGGTTATAGAGTATGTATGTTGTTCAATTCCTGTCTGAAGTTTTCATTTCAGTATTTAAAAAGACAGTGCACAGTAATCAGTATTTAAAATAATACAAATGTGCTGGAGTTGGTACATTGGCTAATTTTCATCTAGATCATAGACTAGATCATAAAACAAGTTTATAAAACAGCTGATAAAACTTGTTAAACAAAACACACAAACATCACGCTCTTGAAATTTACAGATAATATTATTTATTTCATGACTGATTTTCTTTAAGCCAAATTTAAATTTATTTTTAAATACGTACCAGCTGTCACTAAGGTTGGTGGGTATTGATTGATCTTTTCATACAGACATATTAACTTAGATTATACCACAGTGCAGTGTATTACTGGGTTGGGGTGGAAAGGGGCGGGGCGTGGAGGTGTATGGTCTATGGCATGTTGAGTTACTCTCTCCTGCTCTTGCCGTCTCTCCATCGCCGCTGAACTTCATTTAACTTTTGCATCTTTTTATTTTCTTCTTCTGGTAAAATTGTTTTGGCGCTTGGCCCGAAAGGTTTCTGTTTTCACAGCTCAACAGAAGGACAAGACTAACGGTGGATTGAGCTGTTTTTTCCATGAGGCTGTTTCTTGTTGCCTGCAGCTTGATTTAATTGCATCAAATAGGAGATGTTTTTAAATTTATAATATGCTGAATTTAAAATATGAATTTCTCACACATTAAACTTATTTATGAAATATAACAAATATATTTAACAAAACAGAATCTATTAGGCTACTAAATGGGGGATAAAGAAGAAAAGACTGAAATATATGAAACACTTAATCCACCATGAACAGAGATGTAGAACTCTTCTTATCATTTATTTACATTTAGAATTGATGATTTTTCTCTGATTCTTTACTTTTTGCTGCCTTCTTGTTGGTGTTGCTGCAGATTGTTCTGACTGAGGCTAAAACCATAAAGATTTGTTGAACTCTAAGTGAAGTTGGGTCTAACTGGACTCCAGGTGTTCACTGTGGCTGGAAGCTGCTTACCTCTGACAACAGAAACATCTTACTCTATTGTCCAGAGCTCACAACTGATGCCTGGTTCTGTTGGACCAGCCAGCGTGGTTCTGGAGCAGGTGGGCGGTCCGCCCCCTTCCCCTTCTGCACAGTCAGACCTCGAGTGCAGCTCCATGTACAAAGATATTTGTTGTGATTAAAACTGAAGACATGCTAAATAAATATCATAAATATTACAAATTTAATGACTTTCTCCTGCTCTCTGTCTCTTCTTCACCAAACTTCCTTTAATTTTCACGTCTTTATATTTTCTTCGTCCTGTAGATTTTTTGCTGCTTGATAAATAAGTTTGGGTCTCAATCAGAAAAAAATGAGCAGGGGGGGGTTTATACATTTTCAGCTTGAGAGAAGGAGACAGCAGATTGCAGTATTTTTTTCATGAAATTACCTGCTATGTTTCCTGCTTGTGACGTTACATTAAGGAGGAAATCAGACCAAAGCATTTTCATTCCACTTTATATAATGTGCTTGAGTGTAGAGCGTATGCTGTATTTGTATTATAACACTGAATTATTTGCAAAGTGCTATATTATGTATGATTCTTGCTGTTATTGTTATTAGTAGCTGAAAAGTGTCAGTCATGGAGTTAATGCCAGTCATAGAAATGAAGATGAGGAGGGAGAGGAGAGTGAGGAAGAAGCAGGAAAGTGGAGCAGAACCACAAAACAAACAAACAAACAAACAAACAAACAAACAAACAAACACACACATACACACACAGTGCCAGGTATCTGAAGGTTGGTTTTGATTCTTAATATTTTTCTATGATTTTTATGAAAAGCTTCTTGTTTAATAGGCTTTTTGTATTTTATTTGTATCATTGATTACACACACAGTCGTTTTGATTATTAAAAAAAAGAGTTTTTATACTGCAAATCATGTATTTGTGTTAAAATGACGATTCTACTTGTATCTGTCAGATAAGATGACAGATAAGACATCAGATAAAAGCTCCCAGGCTGTACTTCAACCTCAGCCCTCTCCTGGCCTTGAATGAAGAATGTATTTAGCTCGTGACATTTTTGACTAAACCTAAATCATGAAATACTCTACATAGAATGCAGCAGTTACTTAAAACATAACATTTAGTCACAAAGGTGTTTAATACAGTTTTTCACTGCTTCTAAAACACAACCTTCCTCTGTTTCCCCAAAACTCTAGACACAAAACACTTTTCTCAAGCTACAAAACCTCAAATTCTCTTCTCAAAACCCAAACCTTCACAACAAATCAGTTGCTCACATGCTGCAAAACTGTAAACACTTCTCCACATCATTCACACTTTAACAGAAAAACTGCAAACATGATGTTCAGGGTGAGACTGTGATGAAGTGAAGATTCAACACAATCTGGCTTCTTTAGGTTTAGATTTTGTACAGCACCCTGAGATGACGTTTGTTGGGACAGAGTAGAATTGTAGTGTAGTTTTAATATGAAAATACTTTATTTTATATATATTTATATTTATATTAGTGGGTGACGTCACATTGTTGGGCTGGGTCAGGTCTTCAAGAACTCAGTCTATGGGGGTCATGCTGACATTGTCAGCAGTGATCCTCTTCTAAATATAACCTATGTAAATATGACCTCCATGAGGCATTCTTTCCACTCTAAAGAAACAAACATTCATTTTACAGTATTGAATTATTCATGTACTTTAATAAAAAACATGCATCTCAGAAACATCAAAGGACATGTTTCACAATCTATTTGCACAGCAGTACACTGAGATTAAATTTACTCCCCTATATTGTAAATATTTACTGTAACGACCAACACAGCAATGCAGTACAGTATCTGATGTGTTCTCTAAGAATCTACTCAAGTCTGGAGGGATGTTTTGCTCTGACGTCAGTCAAAGTTGGCAGTCCTGATACGAGGATTAATTATCTCTTTAGGGATAACAACAAGTGTCAATACTAGTTTAGCATGTATTCTTGAATTTCTTTATATTTTACTCTCTTACTTTATCACAAACTAAAGACATGCAGCTAAATAATATATTTTCATAACAAAATAAGCATTGGGCCTCATGCAAGAACAGATTTGTTCTTAAGTTGTGCGTACGAGTGATGTAGGAGAATTTGTGGCATTCACCAAGTTTCTCATATTGTTAGATCTTTTTTAGATACAAACAAAATTCACGTGTGGTCCAGACCTGTCCTTTATTTTATGAGCAGTCAGTCTGCTGTTCTCCAGACTGATTTTCTTCACTAGTAATAACTTTATATTTAGTGTGAAGATATTTAGAATTGAAAATAAATCACACTCCATAATTATGTTGACAATAGGCTATTCTGTTTGAATTAGAATTAGAATTTTAAATGTATTAATGTAGACTAACATTATAAATTGGTTAAATTAAATTAAATTGGTTATTAATGCTGTTGTATAACACTACAATATTAATATGAAGATCTCAAACTACAAACCAACTTGAATTATGCATTAATGGAAGTTTGGAGACATTTTAAAATGTTTTTATTCAAACACAAATCTGACACTTGGGACGGTGAGGGAGACAGTTGTGGGGGTGGGGGGGGGGGGTGAGCGGTGCGCAACTTCTTTCCTTCTGAATAAATGAAAACTATGTAACAGTTGTTTACACTTAAATTAATAAATATTTGACAAAAGGAAAACCGGAGCAGGACTAGAGAGGGATAACTATGATTTAGATTTTTATTTCTGTGACTGTATACGACCCACAGGAGTATGGAGGACCGAAACTGCCATAATAAGAAATAAATGTAGAAATATATAAATAGCTTGAAAAAATAAATAAATGGCTTAAT
>JARVGW010216772.1:0-14104 GCA_031762495.1 Anablepsoides rubrolineatus | reverse complement strand
GCTCTATATATATATATATATATATATATATATATATATATATATATATATATATATATAGGCTAACCACAAGCTTTAAGATTATCTTATGATAAGAAGGAACAGTTGCTTTGGTTAAACCTTATGAGATGTGTTCATGTTTAGTGTATGTGTTGAGGATGACTCTCACCACATTTTAGCTCAACATCTTCACAATAAACTGAGTTAGAACTTTTTGTGTTTGCTTAATTTGATTATCTATGGTGGCCATCTTGACTTGAATTAACTCCAAAAGTTAATCAGTTTTAGGGTGTTTCCACACCTGATAGTCCGGTAGACTTGGTTGGATTGGGGACTAAGTTGTAACATGTACAGATGTCCAGCAAGGTATAATTATGTGTAACTTTATTACCCAGAATGGGTATTATGTGTTATAGTCTGCTTCCTGTTTTTGGAGTGGTCTCCAGTCTGCCTGGCGTTCACACATGCATTCGAACCGCACCAGAGTTCACTGTGACCGAACCAAGATCTAGGTTTTTAGGCAAACTAGTTTGCTTTTTTGGTCTGCAGAGTTCAGTTACACGTTCACACCTCCCCAAACAAACCGGACTTTCCAGGCAAATGAACCAGAGTTTGATTAAAGCAGACTAAACAGGGCTGGTGTGAATATCTAATCTACAACAGAGTGGTAGTGCCACACTACAAGATATTTTTATTTTATTATTATGAGAACAAAGTCACAATGTTACAAGATTAAAGTTGTAATATTACGAACAAAAATTTGTTTGAGAATAAAGTTGTAATGTTACTAGAAGCAGTCTAACCACTGCATTAAAATGAGGAATGTTGAGCATCTTGTGAAGTTGTAATTTGGTATCGGTTAAAATAAACAATATTTTAACACAGTAGCAGGACTCTGAAACGATTGTGCAAATGACTGTATGATAAACTGAAGTCGTATTACAGTTAATGGCTGCATTGATGGATTTTTTCGTCACATAATGTAGATGTAATTGGAAGCAGTGACCCAAAAGTCATCATGAACTACTTCATAAACAGAGACACACATGGCTATATTATATTATTTTGCCTGTTATCCTAAAAAGTTCCTCTTGTTTGTTTAAATGAATTTGTCCAAAATGCATAAGATTTTATTTTTCAATATTCATAGATTGTTGTAAAATATTCTTTATTTATTCCACTCTTTGGGTAGAGTTAGACTCTGTCCCTCCAAAAAAACAAAACATCTTCAAACCAAAACATTGACTTTTTCTTTTTTGACGAATATAAATTTTATTTGATACTGCTGCACAACGCAGACAATATGCCTTCGTTTACTCAATTTTGTGTTGTTGACAAGAAATTGTCAAAAATAATAATAATAAAATGAACTGTAACCTGCAGAAACTTCAAAAGCATTGCCAGAAGGCCCTCTCCTCCTCCTCTGCCCTCTCCTTCCTCCCCCCTCACTGTTAAGCCTTTAATCACAGTTTAGTCACACTGAGTCCTAATTAAAGACCCCTCTGATTCACAGGCGGGCATCCCAATCTCTGCCTGCGCAGAAAGCCCGCAGACCCCCACCCCTCTGTTTATCCCACCCTGTGGTTTCCCTCTGCGTGACAGGCTCTTTAACTAACGTGCGCTGCTGTGCCGGCTCGGTCCTCGATGCCTCCAAGGTGTCGCCGGGAGATAATGAGTTTGGCTTTTAGACCCATTTCTAAAGGAATCCCCTTGAAGTGACTGATGTGAGGGAGGGACGGGAAACAAGTTAGAGAAAGAATGAAAGAAAGAATTGTTGCCATTTAATTTGTTCTCACACACAGACCGCTTTAAGTTTAAAATATTAAAGTACGAGGTCACTGAAATGCTACTGGTATATGTTCATTTATTTTGTGTTGTCTTCTTTATAGTAGTTGAAACATGTAAGATGAAGGTTAAGTCAAAGATAAAGTGAGATTTATAAATTTAAGGCCTATAATTCCCTGAATATCTTCCACCATCGTTCATCAAAGTTTATTCACCTTATGAAAAACAACCATACTGCTTAAAATGTGTCAGTACATGTTGAAGATCTGTCTCAACTACTACCACCCAAAATTTGAGTTAAATATCTGTACAATTTGTTTGCTAAGGTCAATGAGCTATAGCAGCCATCTTGAAAGGGATCAACTCGTTGATCTGTTGTAGATATATATCCAATAATTACATCCTGAAAGTTTCCATGAAATTGTAAGATATTTTAATGATTTACAGTATATTGCGTCTTAAATGTATGTCACACATACATATTTATTCTTGAGGTGTTTAGAATATTTTTGTAATTATTGTGCGACTGTCTTGTCTATACAAGACCAGAAAAAAACAACAACCAAAAACTAGTGTCCTAAAAGATGGAGTATTCTGTACACATGTAGCTAACTTGATATGTAGAGCTAATATTGATAAAATCTTTGTGAGGCCAGAGGAAATAATTTTGCTACTAAGGCAGATTGTTATTGTTAGCGAGGATAAGTTTAACGTTGTCCCCATCATCTCTGAAAGTGAAGCACTGCAGAATTTACAAGTTGTTGTACGCTTTCTCCTGGATGTTGTTTACATATATATTCTTTATGATTTATGTAGCAAAATTGTTTACTTAAAATTTTGAAGACATCTTCTACTGCTCTCTGAGAACCCCTGTTCATGTTCCTAGACTGCTGCGTGCAAGTGAAGGATGGGTGACAGTTGATAACAAAAATACATAAATAGCAATGAGTAAGGTTTGAATGTAAACCAGTATGTTTAAAATCCAATAAAAGCAAGAATGTTAACTAATAAATTGGACAATAATCTGACTAATTAGTGATATTTCCACAGTTGTGGTCTTGACTAGTTTTGAAATAAAATTCCGAGTTTTCAATGTCCGAGACCGAGTACAAATGCTGTCGAGTCCGAGACAAGACCATCAAAAAATGGTCTTGAGACCAGTCTCAAGTATTCCAACACTAGATTTTTACTCTGTTTTTAGGTTTCTGAGTCATCAACCAGTCTATTTCTTTAATACATGCCCCACACCAAACAACAAAAACACCCTTAATAATTTCATATGTTAACATCGCAGGAACTGATGTCTGAGAGTCATATCACCTGATAGGAAAGGGAATGTTCTTATAATAACATTTAATATAAAAGTGACACGCAGCTCACAGCTATTTGTTCAGAGTGAACAAGCCTGATCTGAAACAGTGGTAGTAATCCTTACGCAACCATGTGCAAATAAATATTCGAGTCTAAAACTGAATTGGTTCCCTGCAGATAAATCGAGCTTATCCTCCAAATCCAAATCCATTCACAGGTAAATGATATATACATGCAAAAATAAAAATTTTTAAGTTGTCAATAAAATGTGTTTAGGCATATGTCTGTGCATGTTTAATGTAAAACTGTGTATAGTTTGTTTATGTTAATGTGGTGCTAACCTTCAGGACAAACCCCTCTGGGCAGGTGAGCTGGTCGTACCACATGGCTTTGTACATGAGCAAAAACAGCAGGCTGGTCAAGAAGGCCAACGTGATGAGGATCAGTCCTGTAATCTGAGAATAAAAACATGGCCGGTAAGTTGAGTCATTCTCATTTGGTGGGACCCATTTTCAGTGGGTTACTGAAAGAAAAAACGAATGACCTTATTGTCATCAGTTTTATGGTTATTGTTTGAATAAGTGATATAATCATTTTATTAAAACATTGAATGTTCAGTGGTACGCAGCTAAAGCTACAAATGTTACGTCTTTTCAAAACGTTTAAATAGTTGGAAGTTTTACTTCATGTTTGTGAGTGAACAGACTGCTTCTTTAACTGTTTCTGTTAACAATGGCTGAAGTTACTGAAGTGAAACATTTTGCTTTATTTAAAATGCAGCTGATAGAGCAATGCCACTTTCTGGTCATTTTGATTTATCAATAAACACAATTGTGTGTTTTGGTTTACTGTGGTGTTCTAATCCCAGATTCTAATTTGATTTATGTTTCAACCTGTCATTGAGGCATAAAGATGAGTCCCAAAGCCAGACCAGATGAACTAGTGATTAAAAAAATCTTCAGGGCCAGACATTATTTATAGCACTTATTTAACCAGGCAAATCCCATTTATTTCACAGATCTATTTTGCAAGGGAAGCCTAGGTCTGAAAGCTAATTAACATGCATGATTTTGGACTTTTAGACTTAATTTAAAATTTAGGTTTTAATGAGTATTTTACCTTGATTTTATCTGACACATCAGTGTAGAAGTTGATGTTCAGCTTCTTGATATCAGGAACGTACAACTTGTTCTTCTGCTGCTGCTGCAGCTGATACTGTGTCTTTGTCTTCACAATGACCTGCAGCAAAGACCAAAAGGAAAAGCTAAAGAAATTGCTATTAAATTAAACCACACAATTCAAACTCAAGGCCCGCAGGCCAAATGTGGCCCTCCACAGCCCATTATGTGGCACACGAAAACTGTAAATGAACCATTGTGGATCAGAGAACGAGGAGCATCTTTTCTTCTTTAGATTGTGGCAAGCATTTAACAACGCTGTCCCAAAATTATAAGTATATCATCGCAAAACTGTCACTGAATGAGCTGCTCTTAATATTATTAATAGTCAGTTGTATTAACAGCACCATTTTTATTTCTGGGTCTGTGTTCAGTCCTGCCCCTGACATTTCCATCCAATGGGAACAATGACCGTCACCTGTGTGGCTTTGTTTATAAATTATAGTCCACTCACAAAAAACACAATGTGAATGCAAATCACACTACAGGAAAAAAAAAGTCTGCTATTTGGTCCGGACCAAACAAGTGGACAAAGGTGAATACACCCCTAGTTTGCTACCTCTAAAAATTAAGGATTTCCAAAATCACTTTAATTTTGATCCCTCAACTCTGTTCTAAACTTAACTTTTCACAATCTTTTTACTTCTGCAAAACATCCTGTAGGGCTACATTCATCATCCAGCCCAAAATGATCCTCAGTGCTTTTCTTCTTGCATTATGCATTCATAGAAGTGCTTGTAGTAAGAAGTGATGCCAAGGCTTTACCCCAGGATGGTTGAATAAAAAGGTAAATACAGCCGGCTCAGCACGGAGGCTTATGGAAGGACGCTACGTGCACCCACAAGAATTTTAATGGTGTTTGTCCTCCCGATTTATGCAGTTGGATGAAATTTCTTTAACATTTGTCCTTTTTTTTTTTTGCAATGTGCATTTTTGCTGAGGTGAAACAAACAGAGGGACATAATAAATGTAGCAGGATCTGCTTACCTTATCAGCGAATGGCTGCTGGAGTTGGCTGACCTCCAGGGGTGTGATGAGGGGGATGTTATCAAAGCCATCGTCCGCTGATGGCTGCTTCTCCATCTTATCAGACAGATTACTGCCCAGCTTCACCATGGCTGCTCAGCTGCCTAAAAATGCCTGGATGGATCAAACAGCAGGTCAGATCGACTCCAACTCTGTGTTTTGTAACTGAATGTGAGAGCTGCTCAGAGATCCTGCAAGGACATGATAAAAAAATACATTAATGATTAAAACAGGACGTTATGAAGACGAGCAAAACAAACTGTAGCAAAAGAAGAAAGCAAAGCTTTTGTGGCTTGACGTCTGCTTCTGCATCATTTAAATTTAACAAGTAATATCTGAAGAACCATGTGTTTGCATATTTGAACAAACACCATAAAACTAAAAGTTAAATTTTATAAACAAAATCTGCAAAACTCATAAAGATGACCCCCTGCATGTATCTTTTAACTTAAGCATATCCTGTAAAAACTGTACTGTAAGTACCTGTGTTAACCTTATACATACCAGTATATGTACCTTGTAAATACCCTGTAATTGCCTTTTTTATACCCCAGTAAGTACCCTGTATGTTTTTTTTCAAGTATCCTGTAATTGCCCATTTTTACCTCTGAAAGTACCCTGCATGTATTTCTTCAAGTACCCTATAAGTACCATGCATATACCCAACAGTACCTCATAAGAACTTCACATGTTCTTATGTATGTACTACTGTATGTAATGCTGTAAGTACCCTATGTTACCGAATTTCCCTCTGGGCTCAATAAAGTATTTTTAAACTGAATTTGAAGTACCCTGTTAGATCAGGTTGGGGCTCCATCCCAAAAACTTTCATATAGTCATCAGAATACTAGAGATCTTTCTGCTGAAATGATTAACTTCTGATTTGCTACTAAGGACTACCTCTCCTAACAAGATAGAAAAGGTCTTAAAAGGTAGAATAAACAATTTAAAAAAAAACACACACACACACACAGAAACAGGCATTTACATGATGGTGGTATGTTATGATTAGGACCACAAAAATCATGCTTGGAGCATCATAAGTCCATTGTTAATTTATCTACAAGACTTGAGATGTTAAAGTGAGAAATTTGTCTAATTTAATAAATGTTGCTTTTACGTTTGGAAGAACGGTCTAAAACTGTGCTGTGCATTTACTTATAGGTTACGAGCAGAGGTGTAATGGCTTTGTGCAAAAGCTGTAAGATGGTGTTAATTTCACACGCACAAAAATAACCTGAGTGTAGCTGCTGCTAACTGAGGCATAAATAAACAGAACAGAGACAGTTGTGCTGCTGTTTGAATATCATGAACATGGATGCTGTATGTGTCAACAGATGGGAGTCAAGTAAACCAAGAACTAACCAGACATGCTAATCAGGTATACTCATCAGCCTCAGAATCCTCAGCATACACTAATCTATGCTCCGCCCACCTACCTTTAGGTGGTAACACAGATTTTGTTTGGCCGAGAAAACAGTGACAAACAAAGGGTGTCATGCAAAAGTATAGAGCTGGATGTCCAATTCATTTTCACTGAGGGTCACATAAGCATTAATGTTGCACTAAAAGTACCAGTTGCTACTGCTGAGCACCGCTAACAAATAACTACTGAGCTCTACGTAGTATTTCCTGCATAGAAACAGAGTTTTAACATGTCCTCTTATAAACACTGAAAAGTACTATGTGTACAACTGTCTGCATGTGAAAAAAGTAATACAGAAATACTATTACAAGTCAAAGTAAGAGAGCTTTACTAATTGTTGTGTAGTGGTAATCAGCTGCCATCTTGAATTCTTGAAATCCTTCCACTTTCTGACAGGGAACTAGCTCCCTGTTTATTTTAAATTTACGAGCAATACAACAGGGCTGTAGTAAAAGTAGCAAAAATGCAGTGAAATGGAGATTTTACACGAGCAATTTTCCAGTTGTTGCTACTTTTGGACCCTGTGCACCTCCACCTAGAGGTGGGATGCCATCATTTTGTGGGTAAAATAATCTACATGCTTTATGAGAAATTTAGTTAATGGTCAACACTGGCTTTAAAGCATCACATGCTTCCTTTGAAACATTAATACATCTTTGAAGTTCTTGCGGGCAACATGAAATGCTGCGGTGCACCACATTTGGCCCCCAGGCCTTGAGTTTGTCACAGTCTTAAAATGATCCACGATTAGTTGTAACATTAGACTTTATTTGATAAATATTTATTTTTTAACTGTGAAATAAAAACTGTAAAAATGCTGCAGGATGGTTAGTTTTTATCATTTTTAAACTAAAAGTTTAAAAATATATTACATGGACGGCACCATTTTATTTACATGCAAAGCATTCTGGGTAAATGATGACATGGATAGGTCATTGGTGCCAGGCTGCTAGTGAGCTACATCCACTCTGAAGGTTATCTGTCAATCGGCTCTTTTAAATGAAACCAGAGAGAATTGACTGAGAGGAGAAAGTAGAAACGACTCAGTCTACAACTGAAAATATGGATGGACAACAACCTATCCATGTCATCATTTATCCAGAATGCTTTGCGTGTAAATAAAATGGCTCCATTCGTGTTAAAATATATTTTAAAAAATTTACAAAACTAAACAGCCTACAGTATTTTTACAGTCTTTATTTTACAGTTAAATTTATCAGATAAAGTCTAGTGTTACAATTAATTGTGGATCCCTTTAATAAAAGCCAATATAGTGTTCTTTCACATTAGTATGTCGTATTTGAGAAAGTTGTTATATAACTGAAAAACATAAGAGCTGGTAATTATTTGGCTAGGATGAAGACTTTTGTCTCTTCCTCCATGCTCTGCTCTGAGACTGATGTCATGGCTGACAAAACACCATTTTACTGACATCACTTAATAAAGACTGGCCAATCTCTTCAATAAAAACATAGATAAAAAGTTGTTACTCTCAGTTAGATTTCAATTCTGAGTTTAGTGCTTTAAAAAACTGAGATCAGTAGAATACTCTCAGTGTTTGTTTTAATAAAGCTTCACCTTCACTGATTGGGTTTTAGAGACCAAAGTGCTGCTGGTGTTGTGCTGAAACACAATGAAGAAGCAGAGTTCTTTTTTTAAGCTGAAAAAGGACCCGAATGCCTTGACACCTAATGGGAAAAAAATCTTAAGATTTTAAGAATATCTTCTCTGTTGATTGTAAAAACAATTTGTTACAATAAATCAGCTGCATTAGATTCAACACAAAAACAATTATTTTTATTAGAAGCCATTTAGGAACTCTTTTCTTCATATTTCAGAGGGGTTTTGATAATTATTCAGCCTGGAGAAATAACTGTTCTGTTTTATTAACCAAATGTTTAGAGTAAACATGTTTCATAACTACTGTATGACTCATTTCACATCACTTTACTGTTTAAAATCCAACACCTTACTGTAAATGCTTCTTATAGTGATTCAGTTTCTCCTCCTCCATTAAATGATCATCAAACCGTGCAGAGAAAAAGTGAGAAGCCTCTTATCTCATTCACACGCTGCAACCCAACACCTCCGGCCCCCGTTTTTAAAGGACCCCACTGGCCCTCTGACGCCAGTGACGCCAGTGACTCACAACGATGATACACAAAGAGACTGTTTTTGTGGAGAAATCCCAGGAGAACGAGAAATGTGTTTTCAATGTTTTTTACTCACAAACTGTGAATAAATTAGGTGATAGAAAAAAAAAAGGAAGGGGAATGTATCATTATGAAACAAGCATTTTGTTGAAGAAGCCAAAATAAAAGAGTTAAGCATTTCTGGCCGGAATATAAATAAATTATGAAGCAATAAAGAATTAATCAGTATAACTGGACAGATCCTGATGAGTGGGCGTGTTTCTGTGCTGACCAACACTGTTGGAGTGAAACATGGGTCTGATGAATCATCCTGAATCTGTGATGAACAAATGAGCTGCTGTCAAACACTCAGTGTTCCCACACTCTGCGGGAAACAAGCTCAGCCATGATGACATCCTGTTAGTCAGCCATGTGCTGTTTCATAATCCTACATTTTATAGTTTAATGCATGCTAACCCTGACACACACCGCTGTCAATACAGCTGTGAGCGGACCACCTTCTGACAAGTTCTTCAGGGTCCGCTGCTCATGCAGAGCTCAACTTGCTGCATTGAAGCTGCTGCAATAACCAGAGAGCAGAGATAGGAAAAATGCCTGATAAAAGCCCCATTTTTAAGCTCGTGTCGCCCTAAACTAAAGTTATTACACCCTGATTATGTTTTCATAGTAAATCAGTGAAATGGTGATTTATGCAGCTTGTTATATAACCCAGATCTGGACCTGTGACATAAATAAGATGCGCTCCAGGTTTAAACTGGAGCAGAATACATTCAGCTCCCTGCATCAGATCGTTAACGAGCTCACATCCTGCAGCAGTGGTGTCAGCTTCCCTCAGCCTGACTGTTAAACACACGGCCGCTGCAGAAACAGACAGACATTTAATACAATTAAATTAAATTAAACTTACTGTAGGATGTGTGCTCCGGCCGCCTGTGGAGGGGATCGGACCTCGAGGATGTTGCAGATCCCGGACTCTCGGTGTGAATGCGCCGGTTGCCGTGGTGACGTCTAATCCAGGGACGGGACTGCGCATGCGTCAAAAAGCGAATGCGCGTTTCTGCGCGCCTTTCATCAAAACTCAACAAAAACTAAATGTGTGTGGCACAATGCCTAAAATATAATAATAATAATAATAATAATAATAATAATAATAATAATAATAATAATAATAATAATAATAATTCTGACTTTAAGCTCAGATTTCTGAGAAAAAAGTCAGAATTCTGACAATTTTTTCTCAGAATTAAAAGAATTAGGAAAAACATAAAAAGCCAGAACTCTGGCTGAAAAAAATAATAATTCAGACTTTAACCTCAGAATTCTGAGAATGAAGTCAGATTTTCTTTTTCTTCAGTCTTCAATCTTCTTTTGTATGGAAGCCATGAGCGATCATTTTCCGCTTATAATTATTTCCCATGGCTTTCTCCTGATACAGACATAATATGTCGTTATTACAAAAATAACAAGGAGCGTTGATAGATAGATAGATAGATAGATAGATAGATAGATAGATAGATAGATAGATAGATAGATAGATAGATAGATAGATAGATTCATCGATGAAACAGTCAACGTTATCTTGTGATAACAACATATAGAAAACCATGGGAAAAAATAACTTGCGGAAAACGGCCACTCTCTGCTTCTGTGGTTTCGTACTAAAATATGTAAATTAAATTTAAACAACAAATATGCTTCTGACCTGTGAGAATGTTTGCATTTTTTTCTCATTCTTAAAAAGTTTGTGATTTACTAAGCTGTCCTCCTATAATAGAGCATTTAATAGTTTTTTGGGAACAGAGCATTGTGGGTAGGGGTCAGAGGTTATTCATTAAAACAAACCTGCATTGATGTTAAATTTGAAGGATGCCACTGCGTTTTTGTTTTTGTTTTTTCAGTTCATTTGATGTTTTTTTGCAATTCATAAAATAAAAATCATTATTGTCATTGCACAAGCCTGTACAACAAAACTGAACATAAAGACATAGGACAACTCTGGTGTTCAGAGTCTGTTCAGAGTGTTCCGAAGATCAGAACAAGTGTCAAAAGCATGCAAAATAAGATGTTTGTAAGAGATGATTTGGGCAATTTTTATGTGCACAACCCACATACAAAGCTCTACTGCTCATCCCATAAAAGCATGTTTCTTACAAATACCATCTAAAAGAGAAATTAACAGATTTTCCAACACTGACTTTAACAAACACATCAGTGTCAAGGCTCAGTCAATTGAACAGATATTAACCTAAGATTCGGTGTGTTAGCAGCTGAGACAGACTATTAACACATGGTCTGATCTAAACACAATGCACAAGTAATTTCCCCTAAAAATATGTTTTCTGTCTGTTAAAATATCTTATGGATGAAAGTGCGTATTTTAATGAAACTTTCGTCAAATCTTTACTGGATGTAAATCTACAACTGTTCAGGTTTTGGAGTAAAAACCTATTCAAGATGGCTAACCAACACACCCTAGAAAACACAAACATAGTTATAATTCCACTAATTTGACATATATGTGGCTAAAATTTGTTTTAATTTGAGCTGAGAGTCATTCCTATCACACGCTTCAAGTAATTCTCAATGAACAATTTTTGCAGTTAGAGTCAACACAGTTAGCAACAGATAATTTATCCAATAGTTTAATATTTTACATACATTTATATTCAAAATAAAACATCCTATTTTTTCACAAGTATGATAATTCTAAATTATTTTGCAGCAACTTTCCAAAAAACCTATTTTCTAAGGAGGTTTAAAATAAAAGAATAAATTTAAGCTTTTTGAATATACACACTTTCATTACTATAACATTATTGTAAGGCAAAAAACCTAATATTTAGAGTTTTCTCTTCTTTATATCTTTGAAACATTTAAGCACTTCAAGCAGGTGATTGAGTTCATTAGTTTCTCTATTATCTCTCAGTGAAGGAAACCACTGACTTTGATCACAACTCTTCCATTAAACACGACGTTTGATGGAAAATTACAAAAGTAATACATGTAGATGCATTTAAGGCTTAAAACAGCAAAACTAAGGAGATTTTATGCCATCTTTGGATTTAAAATGATTCAGTGCGGGACATCTGATTAATACATAAATATTGCTTTCTTTAGCAATATACTTTATATTTAGGGAACCTAAATATGACATTATTAGAGACCCTGAAAATGACCAATTATAGTGGAAAAGTAATGCCTGAGGTGGGACAATATGTTTTTCTGATGGTTAATATGTCCTTAAGGCTGAGCGATACACATACAAATAAAAAACTTTCAAATCTAAAAGTCCAGTTTGAATTATTCTCATGGAATGACTCGTAAAAGAGATGCTGAAACATGTGAGCTCTGGTTGGAGGGAGTACAGGTAGATTTGTTTTGTGAGTTAAAGGCTCCTCAGCAAATTTGGATCAAGCGTTTCAAACAAACAGAACTTCATGATGTTTCCTCTTTGGCTGAGCCTCACTGTAAGAACTCATCAGGCCTTGAGAGATTTTCTGGTCCAAACAAACTGCTGCACCCCCTGCCTGACTGTGAATCTAGCCTACATTTATTATTTTGACCTTTTCTCTGAGGGGAGGTGGGGTGACATCAAAGTGGATTCCTTTGTAAAGAGATTGGGGGTGTCACTCACAGCGGAGAGACTGAGTCTGGGTGAACAGTTTTCATGTGATGGATTTTTAGATGATTTGTTGTCTCTTTTATTCAAAATTTGTAAATAGAAACCGTCTCTTTATAACAATAAACAAAACGTAAGATGTTTCTATCATGGTGACAGGTTTTCACAGTCAAACAGTCATATTATGGTGTGTATTTTATGTTGTATTTAACTTTTATTTAACCAGGCAGGGTTAACATTTTGTTATTTCCAGCTGCGGTCTGGCAAAAGGTAAAAAATCTTGAAGGATATAATCTATACTGTATAAAACAAAACAAACAGCATTTATTGTTTTCCTGTATAAAGTTTTTTCTGTAATTTTGCAATCAAACTACTTCTGAAGCTTTTATTTTATTTCAACTATTCAAATATCCAAAATGTGCTATGACCTCTGGTTTTGTAGTAAAACTTTTCTGCAAAGAAAAACATTGTCATCTCTTCAATTCCTTTGTCCAATCCAAGTAATTTTCAGAATACCTGTTCCATTTTTGTCTTCTTATTGAGCTTTTGACTACAGTTTTGCTTATTTTATCTTTGTTTTTGCTCATTTTAGCTCTTAGGTCCAGTTTCATAATTTTTGCAATTGGATAGTTTTGTTTGTTTCAGATTTAAACTCTTTTGATAAGTTTAGGTGTTACTCTGTCATTTTTTCAGGTATTTTGTTCATTTTAGCTTTTAGCTTCTATTTGTTTTAGATTTTCGCTGTTCTGCTCATTTGAACTGTTTGTTCTGCTTGTTTTAACTTTTATACAGTTTTAGCTCTTCAACAAATTTCAGCTGTCATTCAGCATTCAATATTCATTCTTTAGAAAAAAACCTATCTTTTTAGATGACTTATTTTATAACAATAAAAACACTAAATATGTTCATATTAATTGGTATTAATATTAATATTTAAATTAATATTGATGAAAATTATTTTGAAAATCTTAATTGTTGTTGCTTTAAGAGAAGCTAAATTAAACATAATACACTGCAATTTTTCAAGGCTTAGTTGTTGAGTTAAATTTCAGAATTAATTTTTTTATAGAAATTAGCATGTTTTTAGGGGGGATAAAACAAAGTTTCATGAAGGAAACTAGGTTTTCTAATTGTTGCCTTACTGCATACTTTAGTGAAATGTTTTACCAACAGCACCCTCTAGTGTCTGATTATCTAATCATTTTAAAATTGCTTTTTTAATGTTGTGACGCATGTTTGGATCTTACTTTATATCAAGGGTGCAGCAGCCTGAGCAGAGAGGAACAGACATTTCCTTCCACAGCCACCTCTTGCAGCTCTTCTGAGGGGATTCAAAGAAAACTTCCCTATAGTTGTCTTAGGAGGCAGACTTATCCTATCTATAAGCAAGAACCCAGCTATACTGAGGAGAAAACTCAAAAACTGCCTGCATAAAGATCGTGGCACTATGACACCAACAGAACCACACCATTCACATTCAGAGGTCTATAAAGTACTTGAAAAAAATAACTAAGTAAAAGTAAAAGTAACTTAACAGAAAATGACTTTGGTAAAATAAAAAGTCTCTGATGAGAAAACTACTTAAGTAAAAGTCATAAAACTGTTC
>JARVGW010216697.1:0-14130 GCA_031762495.1 Anablepsoides rubrolineatus | reverse complement strand
GCTGTGGCTACAGTGTAGTTTGTCATCATCAGTGTGTGAATGTGTGTGTGCATGGGTGAATGTCTGTAAGTGTAAAGCGCTTTGGGGTCCGGAAGAACTTGATAAAGCGCTATACTGTATAAGTTCAGTCCATTTACCATGTACAAAAAATATCAGATATTTTAAGACTTTTACTGATGTAATGTTCCTAAAAGAGACTTACAGTGTATATGCATAAATGTAAACATACACGCATGTACGCACATATACACATCTCCATTGCAAAAAAAAAAAAAAAACTAGATAATTGCATTTCCTGGAAAAATGCTAGTGTGAATGCCTGTTGCTAAAAACTTTAGCTGAAAGCTGCTAAAATTGAGCTGAAAATGTAAAAGTTTAACTTGAAAATCTGCAGGAAACAAAAAAAACAGAAAATCAGTCAAAAGAAGCAAAGATTTAGCTGAACTAGCCTAAAAAAGCTAAAATAGCTGAACATAGCAGAAATCAACTGTAAGAAGCATAAATAACTCAAAATATCAGAAAGAAATACAAACTTTAGCAAATATCAGCTGAAGATTATCTACAAGTGCAGCAATTAGCTGAATATAGCAGAAACCATCTGTAAGAAGCTTAAATAGCACAAAAAAAGCACAAAAAAGTAGAAAAAAAGCTGAAGAAGAGCAGAAAAAAGCTAAAATTAGAAAAGACAAAGTAGCTAAAATTTGCACAAGGGAATAAAAGAATAGCACAACCAGAACAAATTGTGTAAGGTTTTGTAAAGATTTAAACATTTTAAAGTATTTTAAGGATGTTGAAAGTAGCTCCATTCATTTTCAATGGCAAAAAATTGGCTAAAAAGTGAAATAGCTAAAAAAAAAGTATAAATAGCAGAAATACCAACATTCATAGCCAAAATGTTCTGAATGAGCTGAACATTTTGATATATGAATTGTTGAAATAGCATAAACATTGTGGAATGAGAAAGGGCCCAAAAAATGTACTGCAGAAAACATGATCTCAATAGTGTGAACGCTAATAATCAGACACACTCAGCATCCCTATACCTTTTGAAAATATTTTTATAACTCTCCCTAAATCTTTTTTTAAAAAGCTTTTAGACAGAAAGCGAGTTTCGTAGAACCATAAGAGCAGAACTCAGCTGCGTTTCCGTGGATCGGTACGAACTAAACTAGCAGATGAACTCGGTGTAGTGATTCTCATCGTGGTTACTTAATCTGTGTCATTATCACTCCTCTCTAATGAATCTGTTTATTTTTGCTCAGGCTTTTGTCTGATGTTCAGATTCTGGTTCTGGTGATAAAACGGACTGTGGCTGCAGGCCTCGGGGACGTCTCTTTCTGTTTAAAGAATTTGTGACTAAAATATATAAAAATCAACTTAAACATTTGAAATGTTCTGAGAATGAATGAATCCAGATCTGACCTATGAACCCTATGATGTCTGAGGATTTATTAGGTGTTACACAATCAGGACTTGTCAGGATTATATAATCTGAGGCCTCAGAAAGAATCATCAGTGGTTCAGATGTACGACTCAAAGTGGTGAAAACAGAAGAGTGATCCTGGTGAAACAGTTTTAGATGCTTCAACTGCACCACACTGTGGGTACTGTTAGATTACACATCACAGTATTAATATTTAATGGTGTTTAATAATTTAACTCTTCTGAGATTTATTCTGTCGTGAAAACTCGTTCATCTGGAAAATAACTTCAGAGCTTTTAAAAGGAACATGAATTATAAGTTGAAATGTCCCTTTTGGGTCAGTTTTTTTTTTTGTTATAGAATCTGTTGGATCACAAAATACAAAAAAGGTTTAAGGATTCATATTTCACTTTTTAAATTAGCTCAGGATTAAAGGATTTAGCTCTGTAAATACTAAGGTTATTTTGTATTTCTTGTAAGATTTTTTTAAATACAAATAAAGTGAGTTTCTATAAATAAATCTGAACAAAAATCACCATTATGAATTTCTGCAGGTTCAAACACTTTAGTTTTGTTTTGACTTTCTTACCTTTGCTTGATGATATAATTTAGGAAGTAAAAAAGTGTTAAAAAGTGTTATTTATTTTAAAACATTGCAAATCAAACAGAATCAGATAAATTCATGGAACAAAAATAAACTGAAGGTAATAAATTGGGGTCTTATTTTCACATAAATGATCTTATCAGTGCTGTTCTTTTATTGTAAATATTTATGTTTTTGGGTTGATTTAGGTTGGGTTAGTATTTTTACTGACACATTTTTGGGATGAAAATTTTGGACGGTTCTATGTTGTTTATTTATTTTTACTGTTGCATTGCAGTATTTCATGTATTGTACAGCACTTTGTGAATTCCATTTCTAAGAAAAGTGCTATATAAATAGAATTTTACTTACTTGTCGTACGTGCCATGTCCTACAAATCTAAATGATTCTGCTGATAAAAGCTAAAACCACAGATGCTGCTCTGTTCTCAGTGGCAGAACTTTAACTCTGTTTCTGCAGCTTCTTATTGATCTCACCGAAAATATTTGCATCAATCTTTTCAGACAATGACGTCATCAGAAGTGGGCCTCGTTGTCATTTGCTTTGACGGCATTTTTTAACCTCGAATCGTTTTTTAACATTTTGTTTAAAATACGCAGACAACGAGACGTGCAGTTTTGTCTGTGCAGCTGATTTCTACGGCTCTAAGGTTAAAGTTAAAGCTGTTTTTTTTTTTTGTGAATGCAGGTTTGAACGTTTCTAAAACGGTGTGATTTTAAAAAACTCAACAGAACAATGACCTACAAAAGAAATGTTTTAATACAGTTTGTAGAGAAATGATGCATTAAACTGTCAAATTCAACACATCACAAAAACAATTACTTTTTATCCAGGTTTCTTGAAACATAATTTAAAACACAAATGCTGGTTAGTACAACAGAGTATTAGGGCCACATAATGAGATTTTTTTTTTTTATTTAAATTACGAGAATAAAGTCATAATATTACGAGAATAAAGTCATAATATTACCAGATTAAAGTCGTAATATTGTAGCCTTTACATGAAAAAGCATGTAATATTATGCCTTTAATGTCGTAATATTATGACTTTATTCTCGTAAAATTACAACTTTATTCTCATAATATTATGACTTTATTCTCATAAAATTACGAATTTATTCTCATAAAATTACGACTTTAATCTCGTAATATTCTGACTTTAATCTCGTAATATTCTGACTTTAATCTCGTAATATTCTGACTTTAATCTCGTAATATTCTGACTTTATTCTCATAATATTATGACTTTATTCTCATAAAATTACGACTTTAATCTCGTAATAATATTAAAATAATCTTGTTGTGTGGCCCTAATACTCCGTCGTAGGTTAGACTTAATAAAACTTGTAATAAATTCAAAAGAGAAAAGATTTGAGCAAAAGCTGAACAGAATCATGTAAATAAAGTTTCAGGTGGTTTTCTGCTTCAGGAGAGGCTGAAAATGTCAGAGATGTTCACAAAATAAAGAGAAAAATGAAATGTTTGGTTATAAAACTGGATCCGAGACAAAGAATCATTTTATCGTTTAAAAAACATTTTGCTGCTTTAATTTTACTCACAGATTTTTATTTCTACACAGTTGATAGAGTTGAACGAATTCACAGTTCAGATTATTTTGAGCAGGTCTGTAAACTGTTCCTGAGAAGCAACAGCGTGTCCCGATCCACCGATTCAGACACGACTTACTGCCGAGAGCGGTCCGCAGGCACGACCGAGCTGCCCTGAGGGTCCGGCTCCACGGGAACGCACTTCTCACCGGTGGTCCAATCCTCCTCATCGTTGTCCAAACTCCAGCCGGTGATGACGCTCATCGAGATTTCCCCTAAAACACAAAAAAGTGAATTGGCAATCTGTGTAAAAATATGTTGTGTGTCGGACTTTGAGAAATATTTGATTTATAACTAGATTTTTTATTTTTTTCAATTCATTTCATTAAAAAATAACTATATACAATAAAAAAACAAAGAAAATACACAATAAAAAAATCTAAATAAAATGAAAGGTAGCAGAAGAAGAATAAATCTTATGTCTGCCCCTTTTATCCCCAGAATATATTCAAACAAAATATAATTTACAAAACAATACAAAATAAAAACATCAACTCAAACAACAATTCATACAGCTTCACATTTTACTTTTCCATATATCTTCAAAAAACCAGCTTTTATCTGCCTTATAAATATATACATAGATCTGACATTTTTAAGATCATCCTCCAGACCATTCCACAATCCTATACCCTGGATTAAACTGTACCCTGGATTAAACTGTACCCTGGATTAAACTGTACCCTGGATTAAACTATACCCTGGATTAAACTACATCTTTCTCTCAAGCAAGTATGAAAATCTGGCTTCACAAACATTTCCATCCCCTTAAAATAACAACTGTCTCTCTTAACAAAGTTTGCCTGAATGTTGGAAGGTAATACGTTTCTCTTGTACATAAACAGTAAAATATTATAATCAACCAAATCATAGAATTTCTACATTTTCAGTTTGTAAAATAATGTATTTGGTGGATGGTTGTAATCTTTTTAGTGATAATTCTTACAGCTCTTTTCTGCAAAACAAAAATTGGATTTGTAATTGTTTTACAAGCTTTACCCCAGACTTCTATACAGTAAATTAAATATGGAACAATTATTGAATTGTAATTTCCACTGAGAACAGATAAAAGTCAAATACTTACTCGTTTCACTCTCTGTGGGAATTTCAGTCCCGTAATGAAAATTATTCTCCTTTTCCGCTGATTTCTTGAAGTTCTCCAGCTAAAACAAACAAACAAACAAACCTGTACATAGCAACATCACTGAGGTATGGCACGTGAAATATTCTAAAAACGCGACACGTTCACCTCTGTACAGATGGAGTCCGACAGGCTGCTGGTGAGAAGACCTTTGCTGCCGAACTTACAGAAACTGCAGAAGAAGAAAAGCAGAAACAATTATTGTTCTCTAAAAAATAAAATAAATAAATGTAACTCTTTTAAAAGCAGTATTACCTTGAACTTTGTGATAATGCTGGTTCACAATCAATCGTGGTATCTTGGCTCTTAAAAAATAAATAAAAAGATAAGTTTTACACGTAAAACAACTAAACTAGGACAGACCCTGAAGGGACATTTGATTATTTTTTTCAAATCTAAAAAATAAATCTAATGTCCATTTGGGGGTTTCATATAAATAATAAGAGGCAAATTAAAGCTCTCACCTTTGCTGTGTGGCTTTTTGCTTTTGAATCACAGCTTTTTTTAGTTTTTCGATGTCCAGATTCTTTTTGGCGCTTTATCCTGACGAAATCAAATGTGCTCATCCCTTTATAAACTGAAATAAAAACAAACCAAAACCATGAAGACGTGACGAGGGCTTCAGACTGGAGGCGTAGGAGGCCGTCACTCACACAGGTAGAGGTGAAAGCCCAGCAGGTGACAGAGCAGCAGCAGGCAGACGGTGCTCAGGAGGACCGTTATGAACGTTAAGATGAGGAAACCGGCCGTCGTCGTCTTTAACGGAGCCAACGGCAAAAACAGCAGCCATGTTGTGTTCGCTAAAATTACTTTGGAAAGAAGAAAAAAAAAGAATACTTATCAAAATATAGAAAACCTTTGATTCGTTCGCTCAAATGTAGGTGACTCACGATCAAACTGTGGCGCCGTTCGTAGGTTGTGTGGATTCAAGTAATGTTCGATGAACGTGAACAAAATGACAATGATGAGCACAAAGACGCCTACGGTCGCAGAGACCAAGGCCCCGAAGAAGAACCTGGAAGAAACGTGAATTTAAAATTTAAAAAAACATAAATAATGAGAAGGTGTGTTCATCCAGAACAGTCTCACCTGTAGTTCCTCAGGCCCACACAGGTGTTCAGCCACTTGCAGTGATGGTCGAAGCCTTCCACACATTTGTTGCAGGAGCCACAGTGTTTGACTTTGGACCCGCTACAGAACAGAACATTTTAAAACATTTTAAACACACCACCCAGCTTGTTTTTCATCGCTTGTTTTCGTGTCTTTTTGCCGCTTCACCATTTCTTCCTCGTGGGCTATATTTCTAATCCCTGGGTACAATGTTGCCTCAGGACAACATGCGGCCTTTTGTAATTTCCTACAACATATGTATTTGATAACACAGCATACAAAGACTTGAAAAATACTTTTTTACTAATCACTGAAGGTGGTTATAGTTTTTAATGTGATTATTTGTGTAAAAATGAGTAAAAAAAAATACATTTCTGTAGAGGAAATGTGGAGCTGTGTGAGGCGTTTGCATGTGCTGAAAAAAGTAGGAAAATGAAACGCTGTGGATCATGTGGCTACCATTTTACATTTTTATTGTATTTGAGTTCCTCTCCTCAAATAAACGTGTCTCATTTTACTTTAAAGACTAAAACAGATAGTTCTGAGAATGCACGAAGGCAAAACCTGCTAAAAATATGTTCTGATAGTGCTTCTCGTGGCTGCAAATAAAAACAAATGATTTGGGATACGTACACCTTAACGTCACACAGGTAGCAGTGCTGATCCTGGATCACATGAGCTCGCTTCGTCCGATCAAACAGAGGCATCGGGGTGGAATAGCTCCTTTTGGCCCTCACAGTTCCATCTGCAGGATCTACAGTCACAGCAGCTATGTGGCTGAAAAAGTGTACAATAAACGATATGCCAGTAACCTGGAAAAAGAAAAGAGTTGAGGAAAAAAAACCTGAATGTCCAGAAAGTGTTTAGTTTGTCAAGTTAAGAAGTAAATACAGCTTCTATCAGGTAAAGTTTTACATCATTATCATCACAATCACCAGTCGTACCAGGTTCTATTAACCTTTATTTAATCAGGCAAATCCCACAGCCTAACTTGGTTTTATTGGTGCTTGGCAAACTAATTTAAAGGCATTACTGCCACCACTAAACTGGAAGCTGCTCAGTGGACACTGCTAGATTTCTGCCTTTTAATTCAAACACAGTGATGAACTTTGGGTAATACACTTTGTTCAAGTCTGTAAAAATGCGGACTGTGCATTTCAAAGCTAATTATTTCAGATAAAAAACTTTAAATTCAAACCATTAAATTCATTCAAATTCAATTCCTGCTGGCACAATATTTATCCCATACAGTTGTAGCTGTATATATAACGATTATTTTCTGATAGTTTGTCTCAAACTGAGTCGCCAAGCAGGAAAACTAGAGCTTTAAATCTACAACAGAACATCTGAAAACAATACAAAGAAGAAAAAAGTCAATTTGTTGCAATGGCACAGTCAAAGTCCAGACCTCCGCCTGATTGAAACACTGTGGTGAAAGATTAAAACAGCCGTGTGTGTCAACAAACGTCTGCAGACCTCAAAGAGCTGAAGCAACATGAAGAGAAGTGGGCCAACATGCAAGAGGCTGATAAACTCAAACCTGTGTCTGTTAGCAAAATATCTCATGACCCACTGAACTGTTCAACTAATCATTAGAAATAACGTCTACGGCTGTTTAACATCTGATTCAAGATGTTAGCAAACCCAAAGCATTTTAAGAACTCAGTCAGTTTTACAGATATTGAGCTGTGGTTTGGTGTGGTAGTAGCTGAGAGTCACACCCAACTCATACTCTGAGTTGGGTGTAAAATGTTGGCATGCAAGTCGGCAGGCGATATCTATTCCTTCAAGGAATGCTACTTTTATTTGCTTTAATTGGTTCAAGTCAATGAATTATGGGATGCTTCAATGATTTTTGCTAAGATTTTATGGAATGACACAACCTATGACGTCATGCGTTTGATTTAACTGTCCTTTTTTTTTGTTTGTTTTAAATTATGTCCTGATAAGTAAAGCCTTGAAATGGAAAGTTTGCTTACTTTTTACTCTGTCTGTCGCTCAGTGCGTTTAGCTCCATGCAGCTGGTTCTACTTCACTGAGAAATGTCTGCGTTTATTGTTGCGTTTATACGTGTAACTGCATGCAAGACGTTGGTGTTTGAAAACCCTATGCTGCTTTTGTTTTATTTTATATATTAACTTTACTTGATTTTATTAAGAGAGGGGTTGGACTTCTTCTTTTTTTCAGCGCTGCAGAGAGAATTTGTTCTTAATGTTTTGCCTAGGTCAGGGGTCTGCAACCTTTACAAGCAAAAGAGCCATTTCTGCTCCTCGGCTCACTAATAACATGTGTCCAGAGCCACAAAATAAGCTACAATTGTGATTATAAACCTTTATGACCAGTGGAGGTGACATAAACCTATAAAAATTAAATTGTGAATTTTAATATTTGTGATCCGTCACATTGAAATGAGGATTAAGTCCCAAAGTGGAATATGGAGAAATAGGCAGATATAGGGTTTTCATTTAATCATGTGCAATTGCCTTATCAATGTATCATTTGAATATATAATCCTAAAAAAACCTTTTGAAGTATTTTTTTGAGCAGTAGAAACAAAAAACCTGATTTTGAGGAAAAAATGCCTTAAAATTTTGAATTTTCCCTGTGAGCTAAAAATGTTTTTGTTTCTTTACAACTGGAAAATTTTAATATAAAATACTATTTGAGGTTTCCTCTTTATATTAACATCAAACATGACTCAATAAATTTACATAAAATTAGGATTCAGACCAAACAGTATTGTATTATCGTAACAAGACAACAAGACAAGACAAATTAAGTCATATCTCTGGATAAGTTTATGATATCAGAATGATCCAGGTATCAAAATGTAGCTTTTAAAGCCAGAAATTTGAAAATGTAATTAGACCAAATTTTACTTAATCCTCATTTCGATATGATGGGTCTCATTTATTATTATATTTACACTTCAGGACTAAAGAAAAAAAAACAGTCATGCACATGAAAAATACTGGCTATAGTTTATACAGAATTTCATAAAAACTAGTACAGCTGAACTAGTCAGACATTTTTATTTTTCTAATTCTTATTATTACGTAGTCCTAAAGGTGTTTAAAGATAACCCTGATGGATTTGAGTGAAAAATCATAGAAAGAAGTAGGATTATTTAGGTAGAAAACAGGCTAGCATGAGCTAACATGTTTTACTTTTTGTATTAGTAATACTGATCACATATTTACAATTTATTAGTGTTGTGAGTATAAAAGATAAGATAAGATAAGATAAGATAAGATAAGATAAGATAAGATAAGATAAGATAAGATAAGATAAACCTTTATTGTCCACCGACAAAACAAAACAAAACAAAATCTGTTATTTTTGGTCACATTTTGCTGGTTGCAGACCCCTAGCCTAGTGAAATAAAAACAAGACACTAAGAATAGTTTTTTGAAACAAGGTTATAGTTTTGGATTTTTCATTATAGTTTAGTTTTATTTAGTTGTGACATTTCTTTCTTTTAATTCAGTTAGTTTAAATTAGTTTTTACAGTGGATTTGCTAGTTTTTATTAGTTATTATTGTATTTTTAATGCTTAGTTTTAGTTTAGTTTGTATTATCTCTCTAGTATCCTCCAGCTTGTGATGTCCCTGTGAGTTAACTAACCAGCAGCTTTTTGATCATCAGTCAAAGCAGATCATTATAGCAACACCTTCCTAAAATAATTGTGTAACTCAATTTTGCCAACAAAGGACTCGAACAATTGCTTTAAGAAGGTGACAATAGTTGTGTAGATCCTGGTGCTACCTGGCTGGGCTACGGCCTGTTTTTCACTGGAACTATTAAGAGAAGCAGACTTGTCAAGATACTCAGTTAATTAGTTCCTGAGAAGTATTCCACCTATTCTATCACCACTACAAAACGCTTTTAATTTTCTCACAGTTATATTCAAAGAAATCCCAAATCGGACTTTTCGACTTTCTCCCAACTTTTGTTGTTGTTGTTTTGCAGATGATGCTGAGCAGCAGCAGACTGTAAACAGGTGACGTTACGGACCATGATGTGCTGTAAGCTTCCCACAGCTAATATGAAACTGCTCAATTTAAAGAAAAAAAAAAAGATTAATTTAATGAGTCCACATGGCTCAAAATAAATTGACAAACACTAAAACTAAGGATATTCTATCTATAATTTCAGTTTGTATTAGTTAGTTTTGTAAAAAGAATATGCTATGCTATACTATACTATGCTATACTATACTATACTATACTATATAAATATCACATTCTGCAGCTTATGTTTAAAGCTCATAAAGCTGCGTTACCTTCAAACATCCAATCTAATTTTGTTAAAAGAGAAAGCTGTTATAATTTGAAAGGACTACAAATGTTTGTTAAACCAAAAATCCTACAAATTTGAAGAACAGATGCACATCAGTAAAAGATATAAGACTATGGAATAATCTGGAAAATGATTATAAAAACATTGGATCAATTAATTCCTTTAAAAAAATGATCCAAGTAAAAATGTTAAAGAAATATGAAATTGTTTAATTTGTATTTGTATGAGTTACTGTTTGAGGAGTTTATTCTTGTTTTTGTTTTATTTGTTTTATTATTGTTAGAATTAATATAAATTTTATTTGTATTTTTTTGTAAATAGGAGCAGATTTTTTTCTTCTTCTGCTGCCTTTCATTTTATTTTATTTGTATTATTTTGTTGTATGTAATGTGTTTTGTTTTGTTGTTTTTTTTAAATTAAATGAATAACGTAGTATATATATAAAAATAATATAGTTTTAGTTAGTTATTTTTTCATTTTATAACATTTTTTACTTATTTCAGTTAACTAAAATGTTTTTTTCAATTTCAGTTTTTGTTATTTAATTAGTTTTAGTTAACTATAATAACCCTGGTTTGAAACAAGAGGAATCTGTCGTGTGAAAAGTGTCAATGACGACTCAGAGAAGCTTAGGTCAAATTAACTGCTGTGTTGACATGGTGCAGTGAAACAAAAAGGAGCACTGATCCAGACGCTCCAGCCCTGATAAAGAGACATAGTTTCGTCTCCTATGACTGGAGTCTACACAAAACTAACCACACAACAAAATCCTTGTCTGGTCCTGCAGCCCAAAACAAACAGATATCAGATACTGAACACGGACAGACAGCGTCTACCCCTGAAGGATACAGAATAGGCCAAGTAGCTCCACGGATGGGGCAGGAGAGGGATGTGAACGCCGAAGCCGACGACGGCCAGGTAGCTGTACACCAGCCAGCCGATCACCTGCAGGGGCTGCAGGGGTAGTGACCACCCGTTGATCCTGGGAGGCTTGGAGGGGACCAGCTGGTTCTTGCTGCCGCCTCGAGTAGGAGATACGCGCCTCGGCATATGACTGAAGCAGTTCATCTGAAACAGGATAAAGAGGAAAATAAGCAACAGGGTGGATTTTAGTACACACACATACATATATACACACACACACGCACGCACACACAGAGTCGAGCTCCTACAGGGAGAGTGGATCCACATTTGTTAGGAAAATGAGCTGAGGATAATGACAGCAACTGTTCAACCACTGACCTATATACTCACTCTGATGAGTAATTATAGCAGACAGGGTAGTTTTAGGTCAACATTCAGATCATATATAAATTAAACTGTATACAAACTCCACAACACAACAAAATAAATGCTATTTTTGTCATAAAGCTAGAAAACCTTCCAAAGCTTGTGTAGGTTTATATGGTAAAAAGAAAGCATGAGCGATACAAAATCTATGTAAATGAAATTTACTAATAAACAAATCTTTCAGAAAACAAATACTCCACAGAAAAAGGTCAACTTATCTGTTTCTGTGCTTTTATTGTGAAATCATTTAGTTAAAACTCAGTTTGAGGACTTATTTAGTATTAAAGGAGTAAACTATGACTTTCTTTACCTTTAAAATTAATATACAAAGTTGTATGTTTGTAAAATCGACATTTTATCTTTTTATCTTCCTGAAACCATCTTTTATATGTCCATTTTTTCCCTGTTTAACTCAAAAACAAGCTATGAGACTCTTTCAAAATCAACTATAAATGACAAAATAATTTTTAACCTATATTTTACTAACGTTTACCAAATAAATTACTTACTTTTTTTTTCTCAGGAGAAACAAATTCATTACCTTTTCTGTTTCAACACAAACGATTTCCACCGCATTTTTTTTTTTATATTTGTCCTAGAAGTGGTTTAGCAGCCGTGCAGGTGCGTTAAATAAATTCATCCACATTACAGAAACCTCGCAACTACAACAGGAAAATGCTACGTTCTTCGACAGTTCTGGGTAAATCGTTTTGTGTCCTTGTGTCACTGAACGACGTGAGCCAATTCAGCCAAAACTTGGGAGAATCAACGCAATAGCAGGGTTGCCAGATAGGAAATGAGGCAACGTCGTAAGTCCTAATAGACTATTATTAATTGGCGTTCATGTGAATGAAAACGTTTCTTTTTGTGGTCAGAAATTCTAAACCTATACCTTTATAAAAACATATCTTTAGCATATGGGCGCTAAAATTATCGTAGAAAACGATTATTTTTCGTATATTCGGCAACGCAGGACTGACTTCGCGCATGCGCGTTTCGACTCAATTTTTATTGTGAGCAGATAGCTGACGAAACTATTTCCCCCCGTTTTTTTTTATTTTACGTGAAAATGTATACTATGGTATGGACAGTATAATTAATTTATTATCACCATTTCTATCCCATTTGTTCTGCAAGTTTCTGTGACCTCTATTTAATTATTGTGATGAATACTTTCCTTATGAAGCTGTTGTATTTGATATGAAATGTGTATCCTGCACTCTAGTGGATAATAAATGTAGTACATGCAGTGAAAGAGCTTTTCTTTGTCTTCTGAACGACTTCTGTCATGAACTTGATGATTTTAGAAGAACATATATATGCAAAGGACAAAAGCCTAACAATACAACCGCTTTAAACTTAAAATCATTTATTTTACCGCAGGATTTTGATATATTTACATTTCAAACTGTACTCCTCCATCGCTCCATCGCTCCCTTCGTCCGCCATTACAAGAAAAACAAATCCGGCCGGCCAGCAATGCATTATGGGATATGGTCGCCTCCGTCGCTGCGCTGTGACGTCGGCATATTATTAGCATATATAAATATATTAGTATATTAGCATATATATATATAGATTTGCATGTAAGCGTATGACGTCACTGATGACGTATAGCTTATAAATCTTCAGTTTCAGCCCAGATTCAGTCATTTGGGGTGTACCTTTAGACAGGTAGGTCCTGAATGCATTTGTTCCAGAACAAAAAATGTTTTTTTCAAACAACTCAGCAGGCAACTCCACAACTTTTCAGAGGTTCCACAATGCTAGAGCAGAAGACAAACTGCGGTGTTTCGTTTCGGCCTTGACAATCCGAATATTGTCAAAGTGTGACGCTTTATACCCAGTAGAAGGGTTTGACCATGGAGAATTGGCTCTGTTTAGAGAAATAGTGACACGGACGGTCGAAGGAATAAAAATGCCCGAAAAAGTGCCCATGAATGACTTAAAACTCAAACAACTGTGCAAAATCGTGGCAAAAAGTCTGAAAAAGAAGTTCACTTCAGCTCAGCTATCAAACCTGTTCGTATATGGAAATGAGGGGGTAGAAGATCACCTCATTGAGATGCTGCAGTTTGAGCTTAATAAACTCGCTTGGAAAAACAGAAACAGAAGCGCAGAATGGTTTAGAAGATTCTGTATGTACACAGTCATATTTCTGTTATTGCTCACAACTGTGATTGTGATTGGTCTCTTAGTGGCCATTGTTTTTTTATAACATTTTTAATTTTGTAGAACGTGGGTCTGCAGACACAAGCCGTGTTTCCATCCAATTTTAAAGCGCATTTTGAGCGACAGGTGTTACATGTGAGTTACATGCTGTCTGGAGACATAAAGCAAGTCTCTTCACGTTACTGGAATAACTGAGCTCAGAGTAAACTCTGAGTGCTTCAGTTTGCCCTAAAAAAATCAGATTCTACCTTTGCTTAAACCTTCTGAGTATGATGGACAGGTCCCACTACAGAACTGAAGGGGACAGTTCTAAAACCATGTGGTACTAAAATACGATCTATCAACTAAGCAGATTTAAAAAAAGAGCTGTTTTGTGGTTTTCTCTGAGTCTTTCAGTTTCATCCATCCATCCATTTTCTGCCGCTTATCCGGGATCGGGTCGCGGGGGCAGCAGCCTAAGCAGGGAGATCCAGACTTCCCTCTC